>JBBPLG010000231.1:0-31987 GCA_038089695.1 Xanthoconium separans | reverse complement strand
AAGAACACCACCACCATAGGAAGAACCAGGCGGTAATGCTCGCTGCGGCGAGTAGTACGCATCGCGTTGGTGCCCAGCCTTGAAAGGAAAACTCGCTCACTTTTCAACCAGTGTCAGGGGCTCTCGCTCTCTTGGACCTGTCGCATCCGTGGAAGATAGGCTTTCGCGAGTTGAGTGCGAGCGTGAACTCAACACAAGGCTTGACCTCTTTGATATGTTTTCCCTGGCGTCCTCTACGACAGGTCCCGACACTTCACGAGGACCGTCGGACGAGAGTGTTCTGCTTAACTGCGCTCGTTCACTCCACGGGGAGGGTGAGGAAGGTGTGTAATAGGCGATCGATGACTGTCTGCGCTTGCTAGCGACCACGCTCGCACTCGCCGGTGCGATCGTCCTGAATTCAGAGCCAAACGTGACCAGGTCGGCAGTCACGATATCATGCAAGGACGGTGACATGCTCCTCGTTCGTTCTGCATGAGGTTTGGAGTGTAGTTTGGATGAGGCGTTGCTGGTAGAGCCATGTCTCAGTGGCTTGATCCGTACGCGTGTCGCTGCTGTTCTAGGGGATGTCGGAGATGTTGGTGGGGAGGGGAGCGCTGAAGGTTGTGCTGAGTATGTCATGAACGTCGACGGAAGAGCACAGTCGAGCAAGACAGTGAATGTCTGCCGTCGTTGCGATGCAGACAACGCTGACACGTACTACAACGCGATTAATTTATGGCGAGCACGTCGTGTCAAGCAACGAGGATAGAAACGGAATCTAAGTATATTTGCGGTTCCCACAAACACTAATACAACCGACAAGTTGCGACGAACTCAATGATGTGATGACCCTCCGCCCTCTTTCTCGGCCGCTGCAACGAAATTCTTGATGCTGTTTATCCTACGTGTTAGAGTCGTACAGAGTAACCTGTGCAATACAGACAATACACTTACAATTCCTCTTCCTCGCTGGCATGCACATTAGTCTCGTGTCAATGACACTGAACGAGCACAACACACCTGGATTCCGCCTTGATTGGAACCGCATCCTTGACCCGCTCTGTCAAAGGCTTGCTGGCAGCGGCAGCGTCTTTCTTCCCGCCCTTGAAGGCGAACACGGTGGCGCCGACGGTGAACAGCGTACCCAGCGTGAGGTACTCATTTTTGATACTGCGACCGAATATGACGCTGTCCACGGTTCTGGTCAGCAAAACGATGCTCGTCGTGCGACGCGACGAGGAGACTCACTAGGACATGGACGAAGACGAACAGACAAAACTCGCTCTACCAATATTGTGTGACCAAAGTCCAACCCGGAAACCTCCGTGCGACCCCTCCAACTGGGACGACCCCTCGGTCATCCCTCCTTGGCGACGTCCTTTTTGTCGTACATCACGACAGCGGTCTGATTTAGAGCCCACAATGGCACATGACCCTGCAGACAACTCGTGGAATGATGTTCATTGGATTTACTATGGCGATACCACTAAGTCTGAGGATCAAAGTCCAGTCTTTCTCACTCAGAGTATGTACCAAGGCCATCGCCATCCTCTCTGCAGGGTTCTTGTCGAATAATTTGTAGAGTGTCCAATAAAAAGGTTGACGGATTGCTTGTATCCCCGTCCTCTGTTTGCTCGATTGGCGCCAACCGTCGATAGAGGATCAGTCTGGCTACGCTGGAATCTCGATTGATACATACTCTCTGGTCGTCATACCCTTTTTTTAGGCGTTTAGCGGGTAATCATCTTCTTGCCAGTGCGGTCAATCTCGGCAGTGCAGGTAAGGCATTACCCCTACTAAACCATGTGTGTACAAACTGCACGAGCACATTACGAAGACAAGTCCGACTTTTGGATTCCTAATAGGGGTTTACTAGGTAATAGGGGTTTTCCTGAATCGAATTACATATGCACAGCCATTCACCTTTGGGATTTGTCATTGAGGGTTCCGCTCGGAGAACACTCCAACACCCCAGCGGCATAAAAATATAAACAGGTGAAATCAATTCACAGAATTGTCTCACAGTGGCCATGTCGCTCCGATGCGGTGAGAGGGGCTCATGCTGGATTTGAACAACCCTCGAATCGGAAAAGCCCCTCGTCAGAATGCCGCTGAGGGTTTGTTGTTGACGGGTCTTCCAGGTTCGCTGGCAGTCACTGACAGCCTTTGGACGGTATAGTTCCGCGGCTGTTTTGTAGATCTTTC
Organism: Xanthoconium separans; assembly: GCA_038089695.1. Lineage (NCBI taxonomy): Eukaryota > Fungi > Basidiomycota > Agaricomycetes > Boletales > Boletaceae > Xanthoconium > Xanthoconium separans. The sequence continues at coordinate 29,800 of JBBPLG010000231.1, read as the reverse complement.
TCGGTGGTCACTGATCTAGAGCTTAATGCGATGATCAGATCGACAGCGCCGCTGTGTTGAACTCGTATTCATCCGCGCCGACCACTAGGAATTCAAATAATCCGGTCCTCGAATTAATGGTGGTGGTCCCTCTTTCCTCATGAAAGAAAGGGGGTCTGAGGTACCTCATTGAATGACTGAATAATTGAATAGGGTGAGACCTGTGCTTGCTTCACTCTGGTGGCTGATAAAGTTTCGATTGGTATAAGAACGGGCCCGTCGTCGAGCCAAAGACCCCACGGCAAACCTTTCCCCCACTGCCCTGCTCCCTGCAATCAAGTATGATTCCTTCTGCTCTCTGCGCCCTCGTCGTAGCCTTGTCGTCGCTCGCCGCTGCCAACGGCGCTGTCGTTCAACGCGATGGTACCTTTGTAAGTGACCATTAGTTATGACGACATTGTGGGCTGATTTTGTCCGTGTGCAGACGTATTTATCACCCCAGCCTACGCTGCAGGGGACTCCTACCACGAGCAGCACACCGGCGACTCTGCCCACAACTTCTGCAACGACGTCCATGGTGACGTCGGTCACCTCCACGCAGTCCACGTCTACTGCCCTGACAGTCAGCTCCACGATCCAGACGTCGCCAATTCCTACAACCTCTGCGACGATCTCGCCTGTTGTATCGACTACGACCGCATCGACGATTCCCACAACCTCTGCGACGATCCCACCCGTTGTATCGACTACGACCGCATCGACGATTCCCACAACCTCTGCGACGATCCCGCCCGTTGTATCGACGACCCCCACGTCGACGATTCCCACAACCTCTGCGACGATCCCGCCTGCTGTATCGTCGACCCAGACGGTGACGGCTACGCCTTCCCCTACGTCCACATCAGCTCCTGGCACAGTTAATTGCAACAACTTTCAAAAGTGGCAAGCTGCCTTCGCGGTACGCAGTTTCATTTGCAGTGTTGCAGCTCTACTCATCCTTTTGAAGTACACCGCGGGTAATCAGGTGATTTTTAATGGCCAGTTGTATACGGCCAGACAGTGGACTTTTAATAACGCGCCGCCTATGCATCCCGATCAGTGGACCCTTGTCGGTACTTGCACGCAGCCGATCAACAACCAGGTCAGCTGTAGTGGTGTTTCTGCATGGCAGAGTACTGTTGCCTACACTTCGGGGAATCGTGTCACCTTCAATGGCCGCCTCTGGTCCGCTGTACAGTGGACCGAGTCCAATACTCCTGGAGATGCTTCCGGCACTTGGCAGGATCTCGGTATCTGTGCTTGATTACTTACCAGACATTTTCCAGACATTTTCCTCCTTGACTAAAGATATCTGTTGCGTTTTATAATTGGACTGTTTTTTCTACTTTGTAACCCAAGTCGTAAAGGCCGAGTCAAGAACTCTGATGTCATTATTACGGACGTTTGACAATCCTTTAGTTCCTCGATCTTTGGACTAATGCCTTATTACGGACTTGTATTGGACAATGCCCAAGTTACTTTTTGGTTTTGAGCTTCCAGTTGGACGCAGAATGCGACACCTGTTACAGTAACAAAAAGGAAGAAATGCCACGGGGTGCGCGGGGGCTCGTGAGTCCAATATTGGCTCAGCCATTTTTGCTCGGCTGTGCTGCTGCTGCCAGTGGGCAGTGTGGCCCGATACAAGTCGCTGACTCGCGCAGTACTGGTTCACCGGCTTAACGGGTATCTTGTCGAACGAACTCGAACGCTACGCTGCGTATTTATTCGTTCGAGCACACTGGCTTGTTATAAGCCTGAGTGCTATCATCAAGTAACGGGGCGTCTTGCACGTTATCTTCGTGCGTTTGCTCGTGGCTGCCAAACGCCATACAGGACCATCAGGCATCCTTCCGAGTCACCCTGCCTCTAGTGTGAGTCTTGCCCGCGACCTCGCTTCCGACCGATTTCTCATCTCAGCTGATAGTTTCATTGCCAACAGAGCTCGTCTTACACAACACAACACAAATTCTTCTCGATGGCCTCGCAGACCATCCAAGGATGGCACCCGAACCCGCAGTTGATGCAACCCCAACAACCAGCCCCTCCGCCTCAGGGATGGACAGGCAGCTGGCCGCCTGGTGGCAGCGTCGCATTTCCTCCAGGTTATCCTGGCCCACCCCCAGTGCCCGGTGGAGCAGTGGCACATCCACGTTGGAATGCCGGATACTGGCAATACAACCCGGTTGCAAACATGCAGAACCCGCAGCAGCCGTGGGCACCCGGCATGGGATGGTTTCAGCCAAGCCACAATCCCTATAAACGCGTACCAAAACCGCCTTCGCCTAGTTATTGGAACACAAAGTTGTCGGATAATGGCTTAGGTCTTGAAGGCATGGTCAAGAGGTGCGTCGTAATTTCTTAATTATTGTAACCCAGCGCCTAGACCAATAGTAGATTGTTCGCTGACGGGGGTTGCATCGTCTTTGTTTTTTTCTTGTTTTCAGGAAGGACCCATCTGAACATATTGGCGAAGAACCGCCCACGCCTTGGATATGGAATCCACCGAGTCTACTTGAGGCTGGGGATCGTGCGACCCCAACGAGAGATTTCAACCCTCGTAGGACTGGATCAGTGGATCCCAGTCTTCAAACAGTGTCCACGCCGACACGAGACCATGGTCAAAGTAGTAGAGGGTCATCACAGGATAATTTGCTCGCTCAGTCACAGAGCCAAACACCGGAGAGAAGGTCCTCTTCACGCGCCAATTACTTCTATAACCCCCAAGAAAATTTCACCGCTCCCATTGGACCAACAAGACACAGTTCTGATCCCTCCGATCTTAGATCCAGCCAAAGCGCCTTCGCTGGTCCATCAAATTCAAGTCAACGCTCTATTGGCCAAACTGATTCTTGGCTCAATAGGTCCCGCTCCCAGCCTTCCGCTGCGAACGAGGTTCCTCCGTATCCAGCACCTACACCGACAATTCCTAATAGCCGTTCTGCTTCGGCTCAACCAACCGCATTCACGCAGGAACCTGAAACTTTCACATCCAGGGGTGAACTTCACCCGACATTCTCATCGAATATCGTCCGCACTCCAACATACTACCAACAAGGGCGTCGTAGTACGGACGAGCTAAGTTACCACTCTCGTTCACCGTCCTCTGCGGGTCACTCGTCGACACCCTCTCGCGGACCACCTGTCCCAGACCCCCTAACGAGACAATCCTCATTACCCAACGCATCTTCATCCACCCGAGACGTTTACACCAACTTTTCAGAGGATTTGTCCAACTCTCTTCTATCAAGCACACCCACTCGAACACGTTCCTCAGGTACAGGTGGCCCACTCTCGCGCAGTCGTACCGAACCCATCGTTGCCAACCTTACCACGATACACGAGTCGTCATCCGCGCTGTCGAGCGGCGAGATCTTCTTAGCCCCCCTGCGCGACACACCCACTTCAAGTTCTGCAGAGTCATCGCCAGATCCATCCCCGCGTCGTAAGGACAGACGTACATCTCCCTATGGTAGCGTCACTCACTCCCCCGAGCCGTCTGCTGGGTTTTACCGTGATCGCAGACCATCTCCCTACGCGAGCCGACACCCCAATCCCCAATCCCGGGGCCATTCCCACTCGCCGTCGCCCTTGGCATCGCCCCACGCGCACGCGCGCGATCCGCATGTCGTCCAAGGGGCAAGCAACAGTGCAGCACGGCGTGACAATGGTAACCCGCTCCCACCGCCTCCGGTCGAGCGAGCAAACCCGGAGGCATCACGACCGCTCGTCCAGGAGCCGTCGCCACCACATTACGTGCGGAAGATGCGCATAGGGTTCTGGAACAGACGAGGTGATCATCTCACACCCAACTCGTTCGTCGTGTATGCGCCGCACGACCGTGCGTACCCGGAGGAACTCCGGGATTATCCGGATGAGCGGGATGGATATCGGGACCAGTTTGGCTCGTTTGTCCCATGGCGTGAGGAACGGCCAGAGCTGCCTACGTCGTTGCCGTATCGTGGCAGGGCGCCTACGCAACCTTATGAAAGTGTGAGTCTTCGTTCTGTTCTCTGGGTTAGGTTGACACTCATCGGTATCTGTCTAGTTTGTGGTATATACCTATTTCCAGTGACTCGATCACAGTAATCATGTCCATTGCTTCAATGTATTTATCTATGCAATATCGAGGATGTCGAATGTCACAAGAAAAGGCTTCATGTGGGAGAAAACAATCGTCGCATAAGTACTCAATAAATAAGTTGGTATTACACGGAAAGGCGTACAACAACATCGAAAAAGAAGAGAAGAAACCATGGAAGCATGAAGCAAATGGAGAGATGATACAGACAAATACATGGAAAAAAAATGGAACTCAAAGTCCGATACTGCCATGTTGGTTACGCATGTGGTCGTAGATGCCTTGACCCCTAGGGAATGTCGCCAGACACTCCCAACAGATATGTGTCTGGCAGCGCGTGCATGTCATGTGATTGCATCCCTCGCTACGCTCAATGGGCACTTTGCACTCTGGACAGCTCTTCACGTCGTGGTTCGACGTCCACTCGTTGAAAAGCTTATCTTCGGCGACGTCGCGCTCTTCGCACGTCATTCCATCGTGGTACTCTATACGGCACGCTGGACAGATGCGAATGAGACACGAAGGACACTGCAAGACTGCATTTGGCGGAGCAGAACGATAGACTTGTGTGCAGTCGGGCGTGGGACAATGATGGAATTCATCCGGTCGGCGATGAACGTACATCCAGAAAGCGGCCTCGATGACGGCGTTGAAATCGGCGGCGGACAAGAGCTTCCGCGACAGGCCAAGGGGGATGCATTCAGTACAGGTGGCGTCGTTCCCGAGGCACTTGAGGGGGAACGTTTTGTTCTCGACCGCCGAGGTAAGGTAACCTGTGAGACAGGCACGACACCATTGATGACCACATGCGAGTGACACGGGTACAACCGCTTCACCGAAACAGACAGGACAAATTGCGTCCGATGAGTTAGGGCCGTCCTCTTGTCGGCTTTGTGCGTCCTGTATAGCCTTGCATGCCACGCGAAACGCCCGGTCGTTTCCTCGAACGACGAGAGCGCGCTCTCCAAAGTCCAAGATGCAATTCTCCGGACCGAGAAGTTCTTGTAAGGTATAGAGCTCGGCGCTGCAAAAAACACCCAGAAGCTTTCCTGATAGTGGGATCTTCCAAAATTGCTGCGCCTTGAGCTCCATAATCTTGCGGACGATGTCTTGGCGGGCACGATGCCTCATCACGATGGGTCCCCACAACGATATTACTCGCCTATCTTTTTGGACTTGTATCTGGACACCGGGGTACTGTGCTTGTACCTGAGCGATGTAGGCATGACCAGCGCTGGCGATGAGAAAGTCATCCCATAGAGGCTTCTTCTCGAGCGTGACAGTTTCACCATGTAATAGTTGCTCGAATTCGTATTTGAGGTGACTCAACAGCTCGGGCCTTTCGCTGGAGAATCTGATGTGCACTGGTGCATCATCGTCGCTATCGTCCTTGACTTTCTCCCTGATAGAGACGCTGGGCCCATATCTGCGTTGCCACGACCAACGAAGCCACCCAATATCTTCCCGCATTTTCTTGTAACCAGCAGCACTTAACATGTGTGCCACGCTGACGACATGGCGGCAGGAGAGGGTTGTGTGCCCTATTGCTTTCGGGCGTCTATGGTCTAGATCGTCTTGAGCGGCACGAGCCTCGGCAGGGGACGTGAAACGAGCCCAGGCCTTGACCAACCCATCTCTGTAAGGCGGGGGGAGGATATCGAAGGAAGTTACTGTCCCATGTTCATCTAATCTAGAGCGGATAGATTTGACTGCTTTGTCGAGATACTGATAGTTTGGACGACCTAACATGACCGCGTTCGAGTTGGCGAACTTGCGTAGGTCTTGTTCGGTCACGCTTGCGGGAAGTTGCTTGAAAATGATGTTGTATGCGCCGACACAGGGTAGTCCCTCGTATAATTGAGCGGACACGACGAGGTATTCCAACGAGAAACCGTTCAGGGATTCGAGAGCAGTCTTTGCCTCCTTCAACGTATGATAGCCGGCGTAGCCAACTCGAAACGGACACTCCCATACGAGCTGAACATCAGTGTCTGTGAGAACTGTGCTGCCGCGACTCGAATTATTGATGGCCAATTTAGCAGTGATCTTTCTTTGGGCAAATTCGATTCCGTTCAGGTCCGTGACGGCTCTGATTGCATCCGCTGCAGAGGCAAATTGAACCTTGACAGTTACAGGCTTTGCTGCCAATGGCAACTCGGGTAGATTGATGGTGTCCACTTTGTACGGGCGAAGCAATTCGCTCAGCGCGGTCGAGGAGACACTGCGGTCGATATTCCCTAGGTGCAGCCACCGACTCTCAAAGCCGGTCATCACCTCTCGAACCTCGAAACCATGATCGAAGCGAACTTTAATGTGATCCGAAACAGTGGCGGCGTAGAGAGGTTCAGTTCTCTGCGGTTCAACATCCCCGCTCGGCGGATCATGCTGCCGAGGTGGTGGGTTGTTTGTCTGTTCGCGCACGTGGAGGGCTGTTTTGCCGACCTCGCGCCGCGGAACCGAGAGCGACTGAGTTGGTTGGGATTCTGGATTTGCGAGCTAACAAGATTGTTCAAGAGAGTATTCGATTCATTTTGGTACTCATTTACCTGACTCTGGGGTTCAGGATGGAGGTACCGGCATGGAGTTTTGTGGCAAGGGAAACCCCTCATCCAGTTTCTGCAGTTCTCTCGAGACATTTTGTTGTTGCAAGGGATTCGATTTGAAAAGTTGGACGCGACAGACTGAGAATATTTGTATCAAACCATCCATGAATGTAGAACCACAGGCTTACAGTAAACGTGGTATCGCTCCAAAGAACGGAGGAGCTACCTGACAGTTCTTCCGATAGAGAGCCCGTCGAAGAAGTTGGTGAATGAGGAACCGGTCGAGTATCTCTCCTAGGGAGCTTGACAGTATGGGGGGCGGCTCCAGGTGGCGGTGGGGAAATCAATCTACTTGTGACCGCGGGAGCGTCGAGACGCTCGAAACGGCAGTCTTTCGCTACCTCGTCGACGGGTTTCTACACATGTGTTGAATAAGATGCGAGGTGACGGTCAGCAGGTTGAAGTTTCACCATTAAGGTATAAACAGCATTACGGTGTCCTCCGTGACCAGAGGGTCTCGATAAGCCTGGCGGGGGAGGTAGGCTCACGTTGAGCTTGCCAGACGTAACATTGAGGTTGTTTACACTTGTCGGAACCTGCGAGACGACCTCTGGAGTGTGGGATAATTGTTCACGCCCGACATTACGCTGCATCGGCATCGAGGGCGGCAAATTCTACGTGAAATCAGCACAAACCAACTCGTAAAGAACGATACCAACTATGCCAGACGTCACGGTATTGTTAAGGGGGTTTACGTTTGTGGGTGTGTATGCGACAACCTCTTGTACGTGACGTGCTGGTTCACGGCCGACATTGCGCTGCATCGGTATCAAGGATGATCAGTGACAAGCTCGCAAGTCAATATACAATACTAACTACACGAGTATCATTTGTACTTTGATTAGCTTCATGTGACATTGATACAAGGGTTGAGGAGTTGGTCTTTGATGCGCGAGGTGAGTTATAGGTTTTGCATAACCAAATAGACTTGCCTGGGGCATTGACGGGGGCATCACTGGACATATGGCGGGGGGTTGTATTTGCAGCGCCTTGAAGACTTGCTGCTGCAATTGCATGCTGAGGATGTTGTTTCTTGAGCATGGCAAAATTGAGGTGAGACAGGGATCGATAACCGTAGAACATGGCCGGACGATATTCAACAAGCTGCGATGCACAAGGATCCAGCACCGCTCACCTAGGCATTGGCTGACAAGACCCCTCTCGCACTATTCCACGGTCGACTGGTTTGTTTTGTAATCGGGGTGGCAACTGAGGACAGCAACTGTTGCGTGCGTTGTCTGTTCGGGCGGCGTTATTCCGATATCGTGGCCGGGGCTGGTGGTTGCGTGAGGCGACCGTAACTTTGATAAAGGAATGCGTACATCTGCGTTGTCGGATTTTTTATGTACATTCGGACGAGCGACGTTGGATTGGTCGTTGTTTCGATGCGACTTGATGGCAACTGGCGTGGCTTGCGTAGTACATTTTCTGAGGGGTTTCCTTTGTAGTTGGGTTTGGCTCAGCTCATTTGACGGAAGTGCGTCAAGAATGCTGAATGAGTTTTGGTTTCTCAATCCTGCACAAGCCATTGATGAATTGTGCGAGGACTCTGGGAGAGAAGACGCCGTGCAGTGTCAAACAGCGTTGCTATAAGTGACCAGTTGGCTATTTGGGGTGTTCACAATCACAATCGGACAATCGCGTAAACAAAAGCCAAGTCTCGAAAGCTCACTCATATCTACAGATATAATCACTCCACAGCATCAACAACGCATGTCAATGGAAATAACTATACGACAAACAACACGCCTAAAGTGTCCACGAAACGTGTAGGTACCAACAAAAGGAAAGTCTGCAGGCGTGTCAGGGCTTGCGAGTTCCAAACCTCACACCAATGCGCCCTCGCTTGGTCGACAAAGTCGTTCTGGTATTCGGGAGTATCGAGGGCGAACAGATCGTCGGGCCATTCGGATTCTCGGTCTCGTTGATCGATCGATGCTGGGTTCCACGTCCGTCTCCCAATTGACGCCTTCTGCCTGTGCTGCAGCCCCTCGGTTGCCCGGCGCCGCTCGCGAGTTCCTTCCCCTGGCATTGATGAGTACGAAAACGCTCTGGATGAAGATGTCAGGTGATGCATATTCGAGTGCTGTTTCTGTTACCACAAGTAATGAAACGAAGAAACGCGTGCAACGCCAGACAGCACAGATAACGCGAAAACCCAGCCCTATTGACCGAGAATTAATCGCGGAGTCGAGCCAGCGTACCCCTGGACCGCGAAGAGGAGCTCAAAAGAATGTACAAATAGTCGAACGTACAGACCAGAAAAGTGTTGAAGGAATGAGACTAGTAATGCCCTTAGCCACTCTGAACTAGGAGCTTGGCTGAGGCTTTCTTTCAGTGCAGACGCCGTCCGGTTGATAGATGCGAGTTCGGCATGTGTCGTCTGGCCGAGTAAGTGGACAACTTCCACGAGGTGATTCATCGAAACCATAGTGTGGTCCTGGATAGCCTGAGCACTTCTTGCCTGAACAAGGGAACCTTCCAGCAGTTTCGACGTCTCGTCCACGACTCCCGTAAGTTGTTCTAAAGACTGAGGCAAAACATTACATCATGACACCAGCGGGAAGCAGACACCGTCCTGACGTTTTGCAATTCGGTCAAGCCACCCTCCAGCAAACCCAGACGGCGATCTAGGTGCACCTGGAAATCACGTCAAGTCACCGCGATATCATCGACAGGTGATTACACACAGCTGCATCCCTGTTTCGGAGGCTCTCTTCTTTAATCAAGGCAAATGCCGTGCTCAATTCAGAAGTGATGGACGATTGGATCGCAGGGAGAAGCCCGAGGAGATGGTCTGAGTGCTAGATAAGTTGCGAATCGTGTCGTGAGTGGTATGCAACTAGCGAAGATTTCGGAAACACACGTCGCGTTCCACTCTTTCCAGCATATTATAAAACTTTGAATGATCAGCCTCGCGGTAAATAATAATGAAGAACCCTGATACTTTTGTGACGATCTCTCTATGATTGGCGCGATGTCTGTCCTCGATCTTATGGATCGCACTCTGCACTTCCACAAGGAGCTGAAAGAGTGAAAACCAGGCCGCAGGATAAAAATAGATGTATACCGATTGTGAATTATTAACCATAGACATGGTAAGGATGTCCGAGGTATCCTTCATTCCGCTGGACGCCAAGCGTAACGCCTCTAGAATGTTGCGCATATCCTACGCCAGATGCGTTACCCAAGCTCACGGCGAACAGGCCGTTTTGTAAAAGGGACGAGTAATTCGCACCTCGGCCAGTTTCCCCCATAGGTCTTGAGTTGCCTTGGAACCCTTCTCCCGCTCAATCAAGAAGCGTACGAGGAATCCCTTCTCTTCAGTGATATTTCTATAAATATCCTTCGCAGTATCTGTCCATTGATTTCATGAAGCAACGATAATAACGGAGTGTATGAGATATTACCGATGTCAATCCACCTTCGGAATGTAAAGCAAAGCTGGGCTGTAGCGACCATCAGCCGAGTCATCCCATGAATCCTTCATTAGAACACACGAATTTCACGGAGGTAGCCAGAATAACTGGACCAAAACTGAGCGCTCCGAGACAAGGCACTATCCTGGAATGTCAAGACTTTTCCAGCGACTCGAAATATTTGCCCACTCGACACATCTAGCTTGGCCTTGAGGGGTTGGTGAAGCCTTGTGACCAACCCTTGAATACGCAGCACACTCCATTGGCGGCAAATAGTGTCTTGCAGTGGCCAGCTCACACATTGTCATGCCAATGGCAGCTTGTATGCGCGATGAGACAGCTCGAAGTGGCCGAAAGGGCAAGATAAAAGTACCTTGAATACGCTCTTGCTCGTCCATCCGCGATTCCTCGCAACGGGCTTTCACTAAGCTTATGGCATTCTGGAAACAATCCGGCTTCTGTTGGTAGGACTGGATGATATCTTTGGGAGTTGTGAGATATGTGACTAGAGTCGTATTTTGAAATACCTTTGTTCAAGAAAAGGCCGTCTATTCCTGTCTGTGAGAGTTCGGCTTTTGCTTGTCGTTTTAGTCTTCGACTCGTGCGGTGATAAAATCAATATCACCGTCAAAATTGTTTAAGAGAACGTCTTCTGCAACCCGCGGTCCACTGGGAAGATCCGACGGGGATTGATGGGTAGTCCAGGACCATGCCAAGCAGTGGGTTATGTGATTTGCGACGAACATGACTGCCAGCAGGTATTTCATCATTCCATTCAGGCTGTCAGTCAAACGTCGAGCATTGATCTTTGTGCGGCCGTTACGTATGTTGAATGGTCGCGTGGAAGTCAATGAGTAGGACAGGGTCGTGGTCCATGTCGCTGTCTGAGGAGCCATGGAGACAGGCTCCGGTTCAAGTTGTGTTGGTCTTGGGGGCGGTGCCGAGTTCATCGTTAGGCTACTGTGGGTTGGCAATTCGGAGGTGTTACCAATGTGAGAAGGTACGTTCTACTAGGACAGGCTGAGTAGTAAATCCGAGTCAAACAATGTCGACTGCATCACTACTTCAGTTGTCAACCAAATGCACATCGATGTGCCGGCCGGCGTGCGATGATCGGACCTATCCGCTTGTCCCCTTCCACAGCGTTGCACCCAAAAAGCCAGTAGTACGGCAATATTATTCATGTTGTGCTATGTGCGTGGATTCTCATGAGAAGTTTCAAACTGGCAACATTTGTAGCAACGTCGGGATGATCTGCCTTGAACCGTGTAGGTCTCAACCATCCCAAATCAAGAACAATGGACTCTCTAGATGAAACGTCCTAGTTCACGTCCGGGTGTTGGCACGACGCTTTGTTGTCATGGGCGCTGCTGACACAACAGAGAGCGTTTCTGAATAAATGAAAAAGGGAAGATCTAATCGTAATGAGCCAGAGCCAACAGACGTCCTGAGGGAGTACTTCATCCGACTTGGCGTATCTCGAGCGGCAGCGAGTCACGTCACAACTATTGGAGCAGTGCAACTCTGCCCAATCATGCCTACACTCCATTTCTGAGGAAGACTTCGCAGTGTCCGATGTCGGAAACAGAAAGGGAATAAGGCGGGAAAAATCTGGAGTGATTGTTTCATGTGCCGGCCTTGCGGATGAATGATCTACCATAATCGTATCAGCGCCCGAAGCTTCTGTTTCTCAAGAGATCTTACGTCTCGTTACCATGGGCGCTCCTAAGAGAACGCAAACATGAATTACAAAACCGGGAACTGGCGCCGATGTCACACCAACCATTGACCGATTACGGTTCGGTCAGTATAATGCATAGGAATTTGGGATAAACTCGCGCACTTCTGAGCATCTTTATGACATGACGGAATCGTCGCTAATAATGATTCGTATGATATGGGTTTGTAGCGATTTTTTGACACCTCCATGGCCGACCGATTGCACCAAGTTGAGATCGTGTTCTCACGAATAGTCAGAGTCACTTGTCCATGCATTTGTGTGGCTTTTGAGTTTAGATTGGTGACCTAGACATCCAACGCCACGACGTTACCCGACGCTAAGCGGTTCTAGCGGAAAATACTTTTCCATACTGATGCGAGATTCCCGTTGGACCATCTGTTTTGGTACCTTTCTTGTCTTGAAAGGCCGAACTTTTGCAGTTCCCTCTTAGATACATTAAATAAGTATGGTGACTGCTTGAATGCCAGTGAGATACCGGGTAAGAGTCAACAAGGATAAATGCAAGTGCGTGCGCGAGGATACATGGTAGTTGTTGGAGAGATGCTGGCCAACTTCAGATCATTTCAGGTCTTCACCGCCGATGTACTGGAGTTGTCAAATAACTTCTGGGCAATGCCTCGGCATTGCCCATGGCTTACCCGCCGCTTTCATTCGTGGCACTGACACTGCGCACGCCATCGTTCAATAATTTCCCCAATAGTAATCTGTCTCCAATTCGGGCCGCTCGGAGCGACGCAAGTCCAATGGCCCCGCTCCTCACCGACGATCTGTTACATTGGCATCTTGAATGCCCCGCGTCCTAGATGTTTCACTCGAACGCTTCTGTTTCACGGAGGTCAGTTCCACCAAGCATGTTCCACGTGGTGATTACTTCCGCCCTCTGACGAGGCAATAATGACCGAACGTAGCCAGGAACCGAGTGAGTAAGGTGTGCTCACTGATCACAACTACATGCGAGCTCTGGGGATCAGCATTGTCACTAGAGTGAAACTTTCGCGGGTGTGGCATCTCCATTAGGGCCACACGACTCCGTCCTCCACCGTCCACGTTGAACGCTGTCTACGGTAGACTCTGCCTGACATGTGGTTCATATTTTCTTCGGCTGAAGATTTTTGAAACAGGGCAGGGGGCGGGAGTCTGTCGGCGGGAGACAAGATTCCCCAGGCAACGTGGCGCCAGCGTTTAGACTGATTGACAACGGATTGCCGGATCAATCGCCGATAGGCGATCTGCGCGTGGCCCTCGCATGGTCGTCATATTGTATGAAATTAAATATACTCCTTGTCTATGGATACTGAGCACTTGATGTAGGTAGGTATTACGAGGTAGAATATGGAATGCTACAGGCGATACACGAAGAAGATAAAAAAACAGATTGATCATTACGACTAGCTGTCCGTGGAAGTAAGTAAATTGTTCTGGGTGTAGAGGGTAGTCCAAAGGATAAGGAAAAAAAAAAAGGCGAGGAAAGCTTCAGCGACGGTCCTCATTTCGGGCTTTGCGAACGCTGAGAGCGCCGGCAGCCAATTTTTGTTCCCAGACCAAGTGGCCTTCTCCCTCGACCCACTCTCCGGTAACAGGATCCCTCTCAAAGTCTCCATCCCGGTAGCCATATCGCTGTTGCAATAGACGTAGGAGAGGGTTCCGCAAAGCGGGATCCATGCGAACGGTTTCCCCTGGATGATAACTGCCCACACCGTGGCGAGAGAGACTCTCTTCGAAAAGGGCTTCTTCGTATGTGCAGCCGCAATTAAGACAGCCTGGCGGTGCCATGCGAGGGGGATAAGCTCGACGTTCGCGTCGAGAATCATGCCAAGAACAGAGTGCATTTCCTGCGCGGTTCAAAGAACAGAAGAGCCGTATACGAGCGTCAGTGCGTGCCTTCCATGACATATGGATGGACGAGGGAGTTGGAGTGTTTGAAGAGGGCAGGGTGGCGAGGGGGGAATGTCTCGAGTGGCTCATTGTGGACTCGGTGGGACTTCCGCGGGCGAGTTCGCTCTCGAGTTCTTTGATGCGGAGGCGACTGTGGTCATTGACGAGCTCGAGCTCTCGCACCTTCTTCCGAAGGATCTTGATCTCATCCTCCATGGAATCGAGCGACCCGCGAGGAGGTGAATGATTCAAGTAAGGTCGCGGGCTAGGGCCCGGAACAAGGTGGTGCGGGTATGCAAGATCCGACTGGGCTGACGTCTGCCGCTGATGGATTGGCGATGCACGGTATGGATGGTAGGAGTGATGTGGGGTAGGATTCCTCAGCTGGGGTGGAATGTCCAATTCGCCAACAGCGCCAGATAAACTAGAAGTGGCACTCATGCTGGAGACATAAGTGCTTGGGAGGGCATAAGGGGATTGCATGGGGCGATATTGGTCAGGTCGGGGATGCACCATCGCGACAATTTGTATGTGATAGCATTGCTAGGTCTTGATGAACCCAGCGATGTGACTTGGGCACAGCCTGCGCTAGCCGACACACGAGGCAACGCAAGATCGTACACGTCACATGGCCGTTTCGGGATCAGAAACGTTACATGCCGCCATAACCGCTCCCGTGAATCACGGAGGTTGAAGCGCCGCGATCCGGGCTGGTCAGACGGGGTTCGTGGAGATGTGACGATCGTGAAATTTAACACTTACACCTGTCACGTACAATAACAATTATCGCTCAGGACAGTTTTCGTGAGCGCGTGGCAAATGCCGCACCTATTTAAGCCCACCTGCACCGAAATTGTGCCTACGTTTCGAGTGGGTTTATCTCCTAGCTACCATACGGAGTCACGGTAGACCCGAACCATCCTCGCAGGATCTAATCGGACCACACATACCAAATCTATAGATAGACAGCAGAAACAGGGACTCGGGGGTGGAGACAGCCTCGAGGACGAGCGATGTTTTGGTGAAACATGTGTAACCAATCATAAAAAAGTTGCTTTATGGCCACACTTGTCGAAGACCGCGGAGAACACGTATTTCCCGCAATATTCGCTATCATTGCTCTGATTTGCTATACAAATGGACATCTCGCCAAGGCTTTCCCTTGGCGGGCGAGCTGTTTCACGGCGAGTAATCTTACGACCAGTCTTTCGGGAAAGGACGGAGGACGAACCTTGGCCCATCTGGTATCTCAATTTCACCTGTCTTCGGGTCTATAATGATGTGCCTAGTAATTTCTACAGCAGGCCGATGGGAACATCTAGCACGATTGGTTTTTAGCTCTCGAGCACGAGGCAAACGCGACCAACATTCGAAAGATGCGAGAGAACGGAAAACAATGGGTGCGAACTCCTCCATCGGGGAGCTTCTCAGGCTCGCATGAATACTGGACTGGTCGAGGACCCAAAAGGTGGGTGATGTGTGATATATTGCGGTTGCAAAGGACACGTACTTATTTCAAGTAACCGACATTTGGAGAGCGGTTTCGAGGCAAGGTCTTGGAATTGCGAAGACATGAACGTAGGACAGACTAGTGTACAGCACGTTTATAGACTAGTATGACCTTGACCTTGAGAGTGATTCTCAAGGTGATGTTCCCACGGGAGGGCACGTGGATGGAGAAATAAAATGGTGTCCGCAAACTCAGCCTCGCTCAGTCTCTCTCCCTCATCATCCCTGTAAGATCACGCAAAACATGGTGTACAAAGTTGCAGGTATACAATGGAGTTCATCCACGACGAGTGTGTTTACATCTAACATGTCCATCTCAGATATCTCCCTTGCTGCATTTGGTCGCAAGGAAATCGAGATCGCCGAGGTTGGCTCAACTCCCACTTTGTGAGCAAGTCACTTACATGGTCCTTAGCATGAAATGCCAGGTCTCATGTATATGCGGGCAAAGGTAGTCCATTCCGATTGTTGAATGCGTCCAACATGGTTGATTAAACCGACATCGTAGTATGGCGCCTCCAAACCTTTGACTGGTGCCCGCATTGCAGGTTGCCTTCACATGTATGATCGTATCTTGCTGGAGTTAGTTTTAGTTTCTAAATGTCTGTGCTTTAGGACAATTCAAACAGCTGTTTTGATCGAGACACTCACTGCTTTGGGCGCCGAGGTTACCTGGTCATCTTGCGTGGGTTTTCCGGACGTACCGTGGATATTCCTTTCTCATATTTTATTTAGAACATCTTTTCCACCCAGGATCATGCCGCAGCTGCGTGAGTGCAGATTGGAGCGTTCTTTGTTTTAGTTCCATGCATAATACCTGCTCCGTAGCATTGCGGCCACAGGTGTCCCTGTCTTCGCCTGGAAGGGTGAGACTGAGGAGGAGTATACCTGGTGCATTGAACAGACTCTTGCTGCTTTCCCCGGTGGCAAGAGTTTGAACATGATCTTGGATGATGGTGGTGATCTCACCACTCTTGTTCATGAGAAATACCCTCAGTACCTGAAGGGTGAGTATTTTTCGCGATTTGATACGATCAGTAGATCTGATAAGCTGTCCAGACGTTCGAGGTCTCTCCGAAGAGACTACCACTGGTGTCCACCATCTCTACAAGGCTTTTCGGGAGGGGAAACTCAGAGTCCCTGCCATCAATGTGAATGACTCGGTCACCAAGTCCAAGTTCGACAATTACTATGGATGTCGCGAATCTCTCGTCGATGGTATCAAGCGTGCTACCGATGTCATGCTTGCCGGCAAAGTTGCTGTTGTTGCGGGCTTTGGTGATGTTGGCAAGGGTGTAGGTCTTGTCTTGTCTGTGTTCGCTGGGTAGTATCGACGCTGATTGATGCTACAGTGTGCCGAGTCGCTTCGCTCTTACGGTGCTCGGGTATTGATCACGGAGATTGACCCCATCAATGCTTTGCAAGCAGCGATGGCTGGTTACGAAGTCACCACCATGGAGGACGCCGCTCCTCGAGCTAACATTTTTGTGACTACCACTGGTAACCGTGACATCATTACCGCGAAGCATTTCTTGGTAATGCCTGAGGATGCCATCGTCAGCAAGTTCGTGATGCCATGCTGCTGGTGTTGGAAAGGCTAAAATTTATCGCAGCATTGGCCACTTTGATATTGAAATTGATGTCGCTTGGCTCAAGGCTAATGCAAAGGAGGTCGTGAACGTCAAGCCTCAAGTCGACCGGTACACAATGCCTTCAGGCCGCCATCTCATCCTACTCGCTGAAGGACGTCTCGTCAACTTG
The DNA here is from genome assembly GCA_038089695.1 of Xanthoconium separans. Taxonomy (NCBI): domain Eukaryota; kingdom Fungi; phylum Basidiomycota; class Agaricomycetes; order Boletales; family Boletaceae; genus Xanthoconium; species Xanthoconium separans. The sequence goes on along the minus strand of JBBPLG010000231.1, from coordinate 12,796 downwards.
GGGTAGGCTATTACTAGAATCGGAGAGGGTTCTGTGCTTACAGATGATTCATAGTTGTGCTACTGGGCACCCTTCGTTCGTGATGTCATGCTCGTTCACCAACCAGGTTTTGGCTCAGATTGCCCTGTGGACGAACCCGGGCAAGTTCGCTGTTGGTGTACACATACTACCCAAGGAGCTAGACGAGGAGGTTGCGCGTGCTCACCTTGAACAGCTGAATGTCAAATTGACTACACTCTCGTCCGAGCAGTCCAAGTACCTGGACATCCCTATTCAGGGCCCATACAAGGCCGCACACTACAGGTAAGACGATTGTTATTGAGGTTCTGGAACTGGCTAATCCCTACGACAAGGTACTAAATACGTGGACCAATGCATGATGGCCTCAACGCCTCGCTGATATATATAAGAGGAACGGGACCTCGGTTTGGCGTGTGAGACAAGCACAGCTTGCTTGAAAATCACGTCCGGGTGTTTGGACCGTTGTTTGAGCAGGACTTCGATGAGAGGTGTTGTGTGTAGTAGTTATGGTACTTAGTTATGTGGGCCTCAACGAGCCCTTTGTGTGGTATGTTACCGTGGGAATACATTGAAACGTGATCTAGATCTTGTATGATTAGGTAATATTATCCTAGAGACGTGGACGTGGACGCGGAGTAGTAACTAGTTGTGAGACGGTGACTCGGACTGACGCTGTTTCCGAATGGTCTCGTCCGCTCGCAATCCAAACGAATCCTACGCTGACCGTGCAAAAAAAGCCAGCAATGTATCCTGGTCAACCCAGCATGCCCAACAGCATCAACCCGCTAATCCGACCTCATCGACATCACTCACTCAGTCGTCCTCCTTAAAGCCACCACAGGTCAACGTTTGGGCCGAACGAATCAAAGAACAGCAGACCCACGTTGGCCCTCAGCCTGCTCAGATGCCCCGTCACCGCGCGAGCTCCTCGCCGCAGCCATCCCGCGATGACGCGATCCACCCTCGATCGCCACCACCCGATCTCTCAGCCCAGCTCGCCATCCTCGACCAGCAGGACGAACACGATCCCTTTGTCATTCGCGTCCCCTCACATCTCTCCCGCCAGTCCTCGTCCGGCACCAATCCCCTCCCCGCCACAGACCCCAACGCGTGGCCCCTCCCTGGCACCGCACCACATAGCAACCCCTCCTCTGCTGGCTATGACTCTCCCTTCGTCTCCGACCCTCCATCTAGGCAGAGTACGTGTTTTCCCTTGTTTATCATATCATATTCTTACCCCCATGCATTAGATAGCACTGCTTCTGTTCGGCACAATGTTTACTCTGCATCCGGCTCCGTGCGATTGCCACGCGTGCAAAGTTTCTCTCGTCACTCGCGTTCTGCATCCCGCTCCAGAGCTCAGAGCAGATCCGGCAGCTCTGCCTCCAGTCCGCGTTTACAGGTCCGTGGTCGCACGTTGCCACAAGACGATTCTCTTCCCCAAGATCTCCGATTAGACAATCGGCACCAGAGATCCTCGAATAAAGGCTCCAGTCCTGCATTGCCTGATCCTCCAAATCATATATCATCCTCGCTCCAGATCGAACCTACCCTCCCCCCTGCGGATCCATCCAACTATCAGCGCCCCCCCGTACCCCCATTGCAGGACATGCCACCTCGCTACTTTGTCCCACAGTACGCTCTCCCTCCATATGCTCCTCATTCCGGACAGGGTACCCCTCCTTACCCGCACTATCCACCTTACCCAACCTATATGTACAGACACGGTCATCCACCGTTTGTCTGGGGCGATATCCCTTCACAACCGCTCAACCATTTCCAGAACCAGTCATCCATCCCCCTCAATCATGCCAGCACTTGCGAGTACACAGTCCAACATAAAATAGAATTCGGATCCATATCGCCCCTTATTACGACAGAATGCAGTGCCTCAAAACCTTCAGCCCAATTCCAGAATGGTTCGAGACCGTCCAAAAGCGTCGTGTTCGGCACCATCAACCCCGCGGAGTCCCAAGACGACCCAATCCCTTCGCCACCCACAGAAGAACAACGTACAGACATCACCGTCGAGCATGCGACGGAGCAATTTGCTACATTCTCGATCGGGGTACTTCCAGACGAGCCTGGGCCATCGCGCAATGCCAGTCGCAAGTCATCCGTCAAGTCGTTGTCAAGAACCCCTGCCCCCCAACTAAATCCCCATGATGGAGCTACAGATGCCGACAAAGCGTCCCCACCGTCCAGAGAGGTCAATGGTATTAAGAATCCAATCAGATGGGAATTTGGCACGACTCTTAGCGAGGATCTTGACAACTCACAACCTCCATCATCGCTCTTGCCGACATCGGTCCCTCCACTCACTGAGGATCAGCCCGGTCCACTCAACCCTCCACCCCCGCATAACTCATCGCCAGCCGATCGCTCGATGGACAAGTCCGAGACGGAATCCACTGCAAGCGACGTTTGGGTGGTCAAAGATTATGGGTATGGATTCGGTAACCACAGTGCCTACGGGAATGCACTTGACAACGTACGCTGGGAAGTGCACGAAGTAGATCCCGCGCGAGACGGTCATCGTGAGCGGGACATGCTCCGCGACCAGTATCGTGATAGGAGCTGGTTACCGGCGCGACAACTTGGCTGGCGGCATGAGAATGCTGTCGAGGAAACGAGGGAGGGTTGGGAACAACAAGTGCGCACAGATGTACCACGCCATATGCGGCAAAGACGGGGCTCATTCTCCAGTTTTGCGGGGCATGAGCGAGGTGGGTTCACCGGTAGAAGAGGGAGAGGGTTTGGGGGACGCTTTCATGGCGGCCGCGGAAGGGGAGGCTTTTTCCATCATCAACGGCCTGGGTCGTACCCGTATGCGCCGCAGCCGCCACCACCTCCACCAGCCGCCACCGATACGGTCAATGGGTATGGTCATTACGCACCTCCTGAAATTGAGTCATACGAGCCTGTCCGCTCCGCCTCAGAACCACGCGTACCGTTCACACCTGTTGCTTATTCGGTAGATGCGATGCGGGATTGCTTGTTGGGCCAACTGGAGTATTATTTGAGCCCACAGAATATGGCACAAGACTTTTACCTGCGGCAGAGGGTGAGCCGTAGCCTCATCCTGATTGTCCCACTTGTTCACCTCCCCTTTGATACCTTCCATTGACGTTTTGCGCCCCTCTTGCAGATGGACAACCAGGGATGGATCCCGATCTCGCTCTTGGCGTCATTCAAGCGGGTACAGCAGCTCCACACAAATGCAGATATTGTCCGGGAGGTGCTGAGCCGGTCAGCGGTGGTCGAGGTGAGCGGAGACTGGGCAAGAATGGGGGGGAGACAGTGGGAAGTGTTTGTGCTACCGAATGCGCAGAGGAGTGTGGTAACAGGCGATCCCTTTGATGACAGCAAGGATCCTTCTCCCAGTGCTTCTCACCAAGGCATTGGTTATTCGGGCGTCGGAGAGAACGAAGGTGATCATGGGGAGATCGATGGTGACTGTGAAGGCGAGGACTGTGAGGGCGATGACGAGGATGACGATATCGAATTTGTGATTGGGGAAGAGGCCGAGGGATCCTGGATGCCTGTGCCAGAACGCAAGTAGTGATCGGGGCCGTCGTAACATCACTCCCTTCGACCTTGCCGACTTTAAAGCCAATTCTTTTTCCAGAGAAAAAACGCATTTGACTCGCATCAACCAAGACTCATGAACAAACTGGCGACAAAAATTTTCATGTTTCGTGTATATATACCCTACACTCTCTTACTTTTTTACATGTCTCGAGTCTCGCTTCAATCTCCTTTGCTCTCTATCTCAAATACTGGCCCGTCACTCTTACACTCATGCTTATGTTATGTTGCGTTGCTAAAATATCATTCCGTACGTAACGAATAATAAGGCGGAACACGCTGTAATTCGTGTTTCCGGACTGTCTTGCTTTCATGAGTGTCGTAGCTTGCACATTGACGCTAATTCCGACTCAGGTTTTGATCCCGTAGTCAGTAAACTGACGTATAACTTGAAGTATATTTTCGTAATGTCGGACCAGGCTTGAAAACCTTTCGAATTTGAAACGTATTTCGTAGGTAAAGTATACCGCGGAGGACATTGGGATCGGCCCGAGAACGAGTCCTAGGATGTACTGCAGGATCTCCCACGTGCATACTACCTTCGCATAAAATCTCGCACATTCATACTTGGTTAACACCCAAAACGATACGCAGCATATTCACCGTGCGGGCTTGGTTTGGGACGAGTGATCTAGGCACTCGATCATCTTGTGACTCCATATCTGCTTGACAAGTTGAGTGGCGGGCGAGACTATCACAGGCACATGGCATGGGAACCGTCAAATTGAGGGTCTTATTTGTATTTTGTATGCCAAGTCGGTGCGACCGCCCCGTCGTTCACCAAATTGATTCCGAGAGACGGCCTGAACCCATGACATAGCAGCAGCGTCTGACACGTGGGGACCCGTGCAGGGGTTCCGAACGGCTGGTGCTTGCCGCAGGACAGGTAAAGTATCCGCTAGTATAGAATGGCTGATTGATATCAATGCTAGTTGACATGATACGAGAAGAGACTGACATGTAGGACGTTTGAAGTAGTATCAATGTGAAACAAGGAAAACGCCAAGCCGTTTCCGAGTATTTTGGCGAGATCCAGAATCCTACGACAAACCTGTTGGTCGGTGCACATATGAGTGTGAAGTGACAGTATGATCAACTACTTACATGTCCAGGAGGACAGTGCTCAAACTAGGTTGTTGGTCCTCTTGTTACTTGAGGGATTGGCCCACCAGATCACTGAGGCTCACACCTCTTGCCACATGAGGGAACACGCTTATCGTGTGTGAATGATGATTGCAAGCGAGGTCTCCATCACAGTTTGGGGGGTTGAGTGTCGCTGTTCTCATGGGGGGTCGTTGACTGGCACATAAACCCGGGAATGTGAAACTTTTAAAGCCACATAACTCCCTTTCTCATTCCTGCCGTAGTACGATGGCGCAGGGCCATTCTGGTAATACATTGCCGACCAAGACGGACCAGGACTCACTGGAAAAGGAAAAGGCAACTAGCACTGTGGTGTATCATGAAGACGTCGACCTGTTCGCGTATTACGAAGAAGCAGCAGGGAGGCTCGTCGTTGATCCACAGTATGTGTTCCCATACGTCACACTGATGGATGTGCTTGTAAAACCAAGCCTTACCTGGTAAAACAGACAGGCCAGGATCGAGTTTGGAGAGTTGGTGGCATCAAGGCTCAAGCTCTCGGAAGACGGTTCCATGGTACTCTGGCCACAACCATATGACGATCCAAATGACCCTCAGAACGTGCGTGATTACCCAGATCACGCAGACCCACTGAGTATTCAAATCGTGTTGTGTCATTTATTTATAGTGGAGCGATCGGCGCAAGGCTTTGCATTTGCTCGTCATCACAATGGCTGCCTTCGTCCCCGATTTTGACTCGGCGATCGGTATGTAGTAGATTACCATTGTTCTTTTTCCACAGCGCACAAACATTGACATGCGTGTATATGATAGGTATCGCGGCCATTTTCGGGTTGGCACATCAGTATGACACGACCACTGGGGTCATCAACAACCTAACGTCAAAGTAAGCCTTTCATTGAGTGAATGGGTATAAACTAAGAAATGATAATTGGATAGCTGGAGCATTTTCCTTCTCGGTAATTGGTGTTGTTGTTAGTCGAAGGGCCATGTTCTGACAGGCTTCAAGGTTGGGGAGGTATCTTCTACGTGATGCTAATGAGACGCTATGGACGGCTGCCGGTGTTGTTTTGGACGCAACTGTTGTCCCTGGCATTTTTGATTGGCGCCACATTTGCTCCGAATTTGTCCACCTTTGCTGGTACGCACTCTTTCGGTTTGCTAAATGGCATAATGAAAACAGTGCTCGGGTTAGCGATGCGTTGTCTCACCGCGTTTTTCGGGTAAGCCATGCTTATCCGTTCGTCGAATATGTGCTGAAATTTTTCCAAGGACCTGTCCACAAGTCACTGTATGTTTTTGAATCTACAATCCTGCATTTGGACTTGCCTGTGACGCAATCGATTCAATAGGGTCTGTTTGTGGTCACCGATATATATCCATTTCATCTTCAAGCGCGAAAACTCAACGTGTGGACGGCAGGGTTTATCATGTACGTTCTTACCTATCGCTCTTGTGCTGATCGTCAGTGTCCTGAGATATTATTCTGTAGTTCACCTTTCATTTCACCTTTCCTCTTCGGATTCCTTGTTGCACGGGCAAAGTGGGTTTGGTTCATCCATCCATGTCTGCGAGTGCATGAATTAACTACTGTGTAGCTGGCGATGGAGTTATGGGATAGGTTGTATCTACAGCGCTATCGTCCTCACGCTCATTGTTCTTTTCCTGGAAGAGACGTACGTTGCTGTCGTGATTCCCGGACACAGTGGACTGACGGTATAATATAGGATGTATGACAGAGGGAAAAATCCACATGTACTTGCTAGATCGTCGGGGTTGCGTTATCGCTTTGAGACGCTCATTGGGATGACCGGGTACAAGCTTGCAAAATACAGGGCTTCGTGGTGGGAAGTCTCCAAGGCTTGCTTGGAGGTGGTCTGGCGACCTCAGTTTATTTTGGTGGTCGTGTTCGAGGTGGGTTGAAGTGCAGGCTGCCATTTCCAAACACTCAACACGTCTTTGCTCTTAGGCGGCCGTCTTCGGCTTCAGCATAGGTATGAATGTAAGTTCATTGTGAGCGTTCACATGGGGATATGCGCATTTTGACGTCTGCAGGTAACCAATGTTGTTTTCCTTGGCACACCTGCGCCTGTTGGGTTTGGATACGACGAATATATCGTCGCTGGCGCGTACGCCACTCCGATGGTTGGTACTCAGAGTTAACCAGATGGTTTTGTTAACGCTTTGGCTTGGGCTCAGGTAGCAGTCATCATTGGCGAAGTGGTTGGTCGATTCGTGAACGATTGGGTTATGAAAGTTAGCATTCGGCGGAGCCGGGGCTTCTTCGAGGCTGAAAACCGGTTGTGGTGGGTACACATGAACACATAAACAAAGCCTGGTAATGATCGGACACTAGGATATGTTATCTCGCTATGCCACTCTACCTGTGTGGCTGTTTGGCACTCGGAGCGGGAATTCAGCATCTGAAATTAGCAGGTGTAGTAATGGGTTGGGGGATTGCGGTGGTAGCAGTGATGATCAACACTGTTGCGGTTTGTAGGTATCCAATATTTATTTGTTCGACCTGGATATTGATATATTGCTAGATGCGTATTGCAACGACTGTTTCCCCAAGCATCAGGTTGGTATTTCCAATTCATGATATCAGTTGATTGAGTTGATTTCCGACGCTGCTGCTGTTAACAGGGTGAAATCAGCGCTTTAATAAACCTTGCGCGGACCCTTGGCGGTGAGAATATCGTTTGTCTCAAGTTCCTTCAGATGAGTGCTCAGGCGCGTGACTAAGGATTCGGCGTGGCATATTTTCAAGTACCGTGGGCAACAAAATCGGGCGGATTGGAGGTCATGGGAGTCGAGGCAGCGTGCGTATCTTTGCGTTGAGGCTCTTGTTCGTCCCACCCATGTGTATATTACTGTTTACAGGATCGCCATTGGTCTATTCTTGATTGCAGTACCCCTGGTACAGTGGAAGGGGTCTTACTTCCGAGTATGTGAGGTCGTTGTCGTGGGTTCCGATAGATTTTGATTGCTTGGTATTCCGCAGAAACGCTTTGCAGCGTGATATCCGTATGATGGTAAGTTCAAAGATTGTGTTCAAACGTGGGAACTTCCTGGTTGGGATGCAAGGGATCCTTCCAATTCAAAGTAGTTAGTTTGTATTCTGGATCCATTTTTATTTCATTTTGTGTGCGAACGTACCCTTGATTACATAATCTTGGCTAGCGTTCCGGCTAGCAGCACGTCTGAATCCTTTCCTTCGTTACTACCACTTCTGAAAACAAAACAAAAAAATGTTTGCGCCAACCGTAGCCTCTCTTTTACTGCTTTCTGCTTCCGCAACCGTGAAAGCTTCACCGTGTGTCGCTTTCGATACCAACTGGAATTTACTAGCATTCGGTCTTGATGGCAAGGATTGGTTTGGTGGGACCCAAGACACTTGGTCTGGAAGTCAGCAGGCTTTGTAAACATACTGAATACACGTCTGACTTTTCTTCGCAGGTGGACAAGCCACAGACATCACTATTACCGGCCGGCCGTAGGGATGCACGGTGTTCATCATACCATTAGATTGACTTGTTTTCAGTTCTTTTGATGGGACCAACACTACATGTTACCTCTCGCAGGTATGTGCGCAATGTTGTTTTCCATAATCTTCCTAAGTTATTGTCCTTCTAGTATACCAACGCCATCTACGTCCTCAACGGCGATTCTAAGAGCCCGTCGTCTGTCTACATTTACGATGCTTCTGCTAAATCATGGTCCACCCAAGCTGTCACACTTGGGTCCTTTGATCCTACTTCATTCGACGCAATCCTGGACCATGACACCAACGTGTTTTGTGACTGCCATCTCTCCGTGTTCTTCTCGCTGTCGAGACTAACGGAAAGTGGTGGTAGATGCGCTCTCGCACGGAAGCCTATTCTCACTGGATATGGGTTCACTCAAGGCAGCCAACAGCACGCCCGTCTCATGGGTCGACGACGAACAGGCTCCATACCCATCCAACTATCAACCCGTGATGGCCCTTGCTCAAAACCACATCCACTTCCTCGACGTCCCAGGCGTTGTTGCTGGCTCTGCAGACATATTTGTCATTCATTGTATGTATTATAGTCTCTGGCGTACTAATCTGATTATTTTTTGGTTGTATAACAGACTCGTACTTCCAACCTCAGTCCCAGGCCTATCCCCTTTCAAACGGTGGTACATTCCCAGCTACGTATGGTCAGGCGACGTCATTCTTCCAGGGAAGCGGAGTATGTAATGAACTCTAATGTGTGTTTTCTCGATTAGCTTCGATTGACTTCTGTTCTAGGTGCAACAGGAATTTGCTTTCATCCCTAATGACTCGTCCGCTGTCTACGTCATCAACGTAGAGGTAACTGCTATCCCGTGTTGTGGTGCATTTTTCATTAACCGGCTGGCTTGCCCGCAGACCAACACTACTCAACAACTTGCTGGCCCAACGATCAAGGATCCTAAGGCTACTTACTTTGCCAGTGTTAATTCCCTTGTTCAGCTCTCTAGTAACGGTACCGTCTCTTTCCTCCCGTACCAAGAGGGTAATACGTCCGTGAATGCGGCTTCCTCCTGGTCGATTGTGAAACCTTTCGCTGCTGCAGCGCCGCCATCCACTACGGCCTCGGGCACTCAGACAGCCTCAGGTAGTAAGTCGACTGGTACGAGCTCCGGGTCCCACAATGGGGCTCTTACTACTAGTCCATTTCAAGTCGGATTCGTTCTTGCTGTCCTCCTTGGAGTGGTGGCTTATCTCTTGTGAGATCGTTTCCGCTGGAAGGACTTGGTTTGTGATACCATATTGGATCGCGGATACAAATTTTTTTGTTCTTGTTGCTTAATATATACAGCTTGGTTGTTTCGATTTGCAAGTTGACAAAGTGCGATGATAATCTGTGGTGTTTACATGACTTCCCGCTACGCTCCGGAGTCCCTCCCATCATTGGGTTTACATTAGTTTAATAGTTGTCTCAGAGGGTTGTAGATGGCGAGAATAGGCATCAAGAGTTAACATGAACCGGAACTGATCCTAGTGATCCGGTATTGTGTGATCGATCGGATTCCAACTCTTACATAAACGAATTTTTACAAAAACCTGCGATCTGTCTTCCACCTGGACGTCTGGCCCACAACTTGAACGGTGGTTTGCAAGACTCAATTTCTGAGCTGCCAGCCAAACAGCGGGGTTCCGTCGGATTGGTTCGTTCAAATCGACCGAGTTCAACAGTGAGAAGAGTACAACTGTACGCGTCAATTCAGCCTGGGCTCACGGTCTCTCCATTTCGTTTCTGTCCCCCGCATCACGGTCCACTCGCAACTGTCATTGCGACTTCCATGTCTTTCAAGGAAAGCTTCACACTATCATCTCTTTCACTCAACTCGTCGGAGGACTGGGACCGCTCGGATGGCGAGATCAATCCCCCGTGCGGAAACTGTCCGGCTAGCTCAACGCCTCGCAGCTCGGTGGTATTCCCTGGCAGTGGTGTAGAGGATACACCTAGGAAAATTCAGGGTGAACGGAAAGAGGGAAGATCATTGAGCGAGTTGATTTCCGAAAAAGGGACGGACGTGGCCTTTAGTCCTGAGGAAGCTTCTCGGGTAGCGGACGTTCTCAAGCAATGGGTGAGTCTATCACCGTCTTTCTTTCTTTCTTTGTTGCATATCACCTTTATGTTGGTCTTATGGCGTTGTACAGATAAATTCGGAAATGTCCCCATATGAAGGAAAAGATGATTTCTTCTCCCAATCTCAGGATGATTCATTGTTAGGGTCAAAACGATCTTCACGGCCTCCAATGGAAATGAACAGCAAGCCGTGTAGGCAGAGTGAAAGTTTAACCCTCACCCAACCCACATAGCTCAAGCTCTTGGTGGGATGTTGTGTCTCCATAATATGGCTGCCTCCTGCCTCATTTCCCTTGGCTTGTAATGTAGATTCCCATGACCTTATGACTTGTTATGACATTCATGATCAGCTGTGGCAATTACTACTTGGAACTAGACTATAGGTTCTCATAATGCATGACCTTTGGACTAACATGACTGCTGTGGTGATGTGGAACAGAGATGAATGCATGTAGCTATGGAGTATGATATATGCAGAGTGTGATGTTATGAAATGAACAAGAGATAGAGAGGTGGGCAAGTACATAGTATTTTGAGTCTTGGCCCAGCAAGGCACTTGATTGTTGAAATCTGGGTATTTTATCTTTATTTTTATTCCATCTATAACCCAGATTCTAGACCATATCACATGATGTGGAGAGTTTTCTGGATATGGCAACTTCCCACAATGTGATTATGTAATTGGACCTATAGTCCAAGACCTAACTCCACACCCCTAAGTTCTAATTCTGCTTACACTGAGGCTAACTCTGCTCCTGTTATGATTTCTCATTTCTTTTCCTTTTCTCCTATGTACTCGGATTTATCTTTCCTTCTCCTATGATGACTCATCCCTCCCATGACTTGGTACCTATTCCCACTTGCTTCATCATTGTTCCCTTCCTTCACTTCCAGAACGTTCCAGCCTGACATGTCACTTGATCACGCAGTTCTCACTCATGTTGACTAAGCATCACATGACCCTTCTACGACGTTCCATGACCTTCTATCTTTGCTTAGTCATAGAACTCTGTGACAGTATATAACCCTGGCGTCCCTTCGCTGATTCCTCAGCTTGGGCTCCCAGTATATATCCTTTGCTCTCCCCTAGTCTTGCCTCTCTAAGTCTTCATTCTACTTCTTGAGTGGATGCTCTAGTCTCTAGTCCTCTAGCTGTCTGTTGCAGTGTATGCAGACCCTTTGTCTCTCTAGTCTCTAGGTTGTCGGTGTTATGCTTACTGTGAGCTGATGCCCTAGTGAAGTTAGTCACAACCGTTCGTGAGAGGGAGAGTGAAGTGAGCAGATATACAACCTAGTGTACTGCAAGCCAACTGGCCCAGCTGAGTACTGTCCTATGCATAAGAGAGGTCAAGCATGGATGTGTGAGACCGATAGGGAGTCTTGAGGGTACAAGTGCAAGCTAATGCCTTGAAGAGCTGGAAGATGAAGGTGTGAAACGATAATGATGTCAAGAATGGACGAGACTCAAGAGGGATCCTATCACCAGTACACTAGTGAGTGAAAATAGGATTGCAAGTACGAGGGCACCAAAGTGCAGTATGAATACAAGCAGGTATTCTGGCGTAGAACTAGCTTAGAGCTACAACCGAACAAGTGTAACTCTATATATACTGTATGTATCCTGAATGGTGCACAGACCATCAGGACAAAGAGTGATCCTGTGAAGGATCAAACAGGCTTTTCACAACAGGAAGGAGCGAAGGGATCAAAAAGGAGTTCCGTTGTCATGAAGATCGGAATAGGATCAACGGGATCGGAGGATCAAAAGATGAAACATGCCCTATATGGCTATAGAGTCCATTGGGCATACATGTGATGGGAGATCAAGAACGGGATCCCATCAGGAACTAGGAATAGGATCAAATAGAGATCCGCTGTCTCAGGACAATGAGGATCAGCAATAGGATCAGCAGATGATCGGAAACGCATCTAGGGCCATATGTGGACAAGTGTTACGGAAATCCACGGTTCACCGGCAGTACCACCGGACCGGACCACTTTATTCTTTTTCTTCGCCTTTCCTCGACGGACAGGGACCACGTTTATCCTTAGGCTCTGGCAGAAGCCTTACCGCGCGTACTAGTACTCTGGGAGTACTACCACTGTCGTCCTCGCCATAGGACATCCTTAGAGTCGCCATACTCTCGTTTATGGCCAATCAGCGTTCGTCTAGACATCTCGGTCACAGATCGTCTAGCAAGACCTACCCTGAAGACGGACACCCGTTCCTCCCTCATCCCGGAACCCTCCGCCTTCCTGTCGTTATCCCGTTCCTCGCCGGTTGCAGGAACACAACCCGTCATGACCCGGGCTGCTCCGCCAGCCACTGTACAGCCATGCGGAACTCCGTCCGCATACGGCACTAGATGCGTCTCCGATCATCTGTGGATTCTCACGCTGATCCTCATTGTCCCGAGACAGCGGATCCCCTTTGATCCTATGTTTTCCCTTCCGATGGAACCCCGTTCTTGACCTTCCAT
>JBBPLG010000230.1:0-32013 GCA_038089695.1 Xanthoconium separans | reverse complement strand
TCTCGCCAAATGACACTGCCTCTCCCAGGGAAGATACCTAAAAGTTCGATTAACTCGAGATTCGTAGCTCGAAAGGAGAAACCAAGCACGTACCGTCAACTGTAGTCACTCCGGGAGTCAATACTGGGGTGACGAGGATATCACTTCCGATCAACCACTGTCTGTCCACGCTGAAAAGCTCAGGCTCGGTGGGGAACTCGTAGAACAGCGCTCGGACGGGGGGCAGACCGTTCGTGGAAGCATTGGCAAAAAGCGTATACTTTCATCCAACAATTGAGTGTATTGAAAGTGATCTCAGGCACGGTACTCACCCAGTAGGGCAACATCGAGTATCTGGCAGCAATGGCGATACGCGATGCGTTTGCGACACTGTCCCATCGGTAGGGCTCCTGAGGGAGTGCACCATAGGTGTTGTGGTTCCTGTAGAACGGTGTGAAGGCCGCGAGCTGCATCCACCGATTGCACAACTCTTCGTCGGTATTCATATCTGAGATGGATTGAAATGAAGCTTGCTTCAGTGTTGTAAAACAAGACTTACTGAAACCACACGTATCGGCACCGACCATCGGGATTTGGAAAATCTGGAACTGCAGGATTCCTTGGATGCTCAAGTACATATATTCCCATTTGCTATAGTTGTCTCCGAGCTTGAAAATGAATGAGGCTTCCGCAAAACCGCCTTGAAAGATGGAACCTACCCAGTGGCCAGTCCATTTTCCGGAAGATAGGAAGGTGGAGCGACTTATAAGAAATGGCCTCTTTCCATTGAAAATGGTCTGCAGAGCGAGATGCGTGGTCTTCTCTTCCATCATTCCGTACATATTATGCACGTCTAGTTCGACATAGCCACCATAATGGGTTGCGTTTGTGGCCAGCGTATGTGAAGAGAGTCCCCCATAGCCTGTAAGCAGGATACATAAATCATTCGAAAGGACCAGAAAAAAAAAGATTTGAACCATTGTGAATGGCATATGGCGGGTTGTTGAGGTTGACATTTGGCTCGCCTCCAGCACCAATACCACGCTTTGAGAGCGTTTCTATGGTACCTGGTGGGCAAGAATTCGTCGACGTTCCGTTAATCGTCATGTTACCGCTAGGTCCCCAAAGGGTCTCATTGTAGCTATAGGAGGATGAAATCAGTTATCTGCGATGGCAAATGTTCCAGATGATATGCGTGCTAACCATTCAGGGTACCCAGTTACAACGGTACCGATCACATTGAATGGTTGCAACGCCGAGAGATTTGCACCAGTGCCACTATGCTCGGAATGAGCCTGAATTCTAGTGTGATCTTGCTTGAATTATCTTACCATGAATAACTACAGAAGGAGCTCGCCTCATTCACATCTAGCCAAACACCAGAGAAATGGACTCCAAGCTCGGTCCAGTTCGTCAGTGCTTCTGTCCACCAAGCTTGAGTATTTTCTGCGAACCAGTCAGGAAAAGCCTGAAAGTGATGCAACGGTCGATATGAGTGGATATTGCATAGAAGGAAACTCACTGTATAACCGGGCCAGAATTGACCGATATAAAGGGATCCGTCAGGGTTCTTGATGAACGTGTCACTGCGCAGGCTGAGATGAAACACGTTGCAAAAAGTACTTTGATTCAACGTACTCGGCAACTCCGTCAAAGAACGGGTAATACTTCACCAGTGGGTAAGGAAAAAGGCACAACAGTCCGAAGGCAAAGCTTACCACATCAGTTGCATTCACAGTGACCGCGATACCTGCATCCACGATAGGGATGTCTATAAAGCGATTCAATTATACTTGCACATGGCTTGCCCCTAAAGAAAAAACCTACAATGCTGATGATTGGTCGCCTAAGAAACGAATTAGTCGCGGCATTTGTCACCAGCCCGAATAACTAACCAATTCCTCGATGAATTGCCCAAGTTCTTCGTTGGGGAACCTCACTGGGTCGGTTGTAAAGTCACGATAGGTATGATATACGTCGATGTCATTCCACTGAACTAGTTGATCATTGAGCTGGATTCACCAAGGATAAATAAAACTGACCTTCAAGAGGGATATTTGCGGCGCGCATCGCAGCTACGTTGGCAATATCTTCGCTAATGTTGACATATCCCCACCTCAAATAGCACTCCATTAATTCCTAGACAACCAGAAAAAGTATAATCAATGTCTTACCTGCATAAGTGGAATCCAAACCCCCAGGCAGGCTGCCACATGGGGTAACCAATCGTTGCCCCATATTGAGCGATCACTTCCGTGTCCGTAGGCCCAGAGAAGAAGTAAAAGTCAAGGATTCCTCCAATCATCCGGTACTCGATCAGCGACACCTTTGAGTTGGAAGGCGTTTGCAGAAATATATCAGATCCCGCAGAACTGCAAATCCATTACATCCTGTTCTCACTATAAAAATGATTTCAATTACCTGAGTAGCAAAACCCCAGATGACGAGGACGTATTGGTGGTCTCGTTGAAGCGATGTTCCAGATAGATTGGATGCGAACCATACCTTCGGCACATCAGCCACGTGTCACAGGGGTTTCGATCGCCTTACACGTTGTGGTCCAGGGGATCCCCAACATCACGAGCCCACAGGGTTTGGATGGTGCCGACGCCGCCATCGGTACCAATATCGCGCCGGAAGCCACTACTGGCAATGACCTCACCCAAACCATAGATGTTTGTACCATAAGGTAGGGCTGACGTGATCTATCAGAATGGCTAATATTAGTTCGTAAGCTTTTCTGAAGGATAAGCTAATTTACCTGAAGATACTGATCTTCGAACACGAGTGGGAACCCATTGAATGCCGTGCTGGGATCCGAGGAGTTAAAGGGTGGGATCGGCGTTGGAGGTAGGGAGGTAATTCTGGTGTCGAATATAGGTGATGGGTTTGGATCCGAGCGACGCGTGATCCAGAAAGCAAACGGCGACGAATCATAATTGAATACAAGGTCGGACGATCCTATCAATGATGCTGTTGGTGCAGGTGGTCGCTCGATCACCGACTCGGGGATGGTGAACTGCGCGTTTGTAGTGTCATAGATTTTAACGTGTAGGCTAAACGCACATGGTTACGCATACAAGGAACTTTTAAAGCAAATGACTCACGTCGTCTGGGATTGGTAAGTGACTTCGATGGTGAGATCTGCTATATCTGTACCGAACGCGTTACAGGGTGCACCGGTGAGTGACAGCTGAGCAGTCAGGCCGTGTTCAGACTCTGTCAAGGAACCCAGAGTATATCCTGTGGTGTATTGGTACAAGTTCCACTGAGCATTGGGGAGAATTACCCGGACAATTCGTGACGTTCATGGTAGGCGTGTTGGTCGATTGATGCTGCAGTAGGGAAGAACCATGACCCCATACCAGGGATGTGGTGAGCGAAAGCCCACCCAAGATTGCAGACAGTATCATGATGGTTGACCACTTGAAACAGAAGGATGTCTGCCATATTTATAGGCAGGCCCTCCGTCTTTCGGGAGAAACTCCACGGGTATGGTCAGCAGCAAGCGAAGACCGCGGATTTTGACCAGCAGACACGAGTCTAATGATGATCGCAGTAGTTCTGAAAAACCAGAAATCATACATGGTGATGAAATGGCAATGAGCATCACAGACTGGTCTGAGATACTTACACCCAGTGTCATATTGGCAACTGAATTCCATGAGTTGATGAAGACTTTGGAGAGTCTATGAAACGACGATGTTGCAATGCCGACAGAAATCGCATGACCCATGGCGTGGAAGGTGCTCAGCTTCTTGCGCGCAGTTCTTCTGTCAAACACTTTGTGGTGGTGTGAACAAAAGTAATCAAAAGACGTCACGCGTAGTGCACGTGCATCAAAACTCAGTCTAAATGTCAGAAAATTTCTCTATCATATTTGCTTTTTAGACAACAACCGTTAGAACAATTCTAAAATGGTACCTTCAATTCACACAGCACGTCATGACCATATTCAAGGGGTCGGACCAAATCAACGACGAAAAGCGATTTTTGACAGGACTGGGAGCATCCTGATGAGTCGCGATGACAGATACGTCTGCTAATTTGCTTCCGGGTTCCGCACCCCGCCAAGGACCTGAAATTCATACTGGAGTCTAGCATTTTGTGGGTGATGTTTCAAACATTTTCAGATGCTGACGGATTATTCACTGCAATGAATGGGCTCTCCGCACCTTGCATGTTCCCAAACAGTAGCTTTGCGAGTGCTTCTCAGCCTGCCATTATGATATTCCAGCTTGTCCATTTGCAGAAACGACTTATTCTTCCCAATTCTGAGGTTCGTGTTGGTATTCTTTTCAACACCAATGAAAGACATGTTGAAGGGATACTGGAGAATGCCTTGAGGGGACAAACAGTTGGTGACAGAATCTACAGTCAACAAAGATATACTTACATGTTGTGTGACTGATTTCATACCCATCTAGGCACCAGTGCCGATGCCGTGGGTGTCATAGGCCAGTTAGTATAATTAAACCTTTTGGCTTCCACCCAATTGATGCCTTGTAAGCTATGACCATTGTTGCCCCACTTTGGAAAACTAGACTACAAAAGCATGTCGAAAGTTGGTCGAGTTACCTACATATTTCAGCTTTTGTTTAATGAATGCCTATGACTCGAAAGTTTTCATGGAGATAATCATCATCGATGATACAAACTGGTATTGTCATTTCTGTGTACTAACTGGCTTGGAGGGGGTTGTATGCAAGGGTTAACAGTAGCTTTGAATGCCCCTTTTATTTGTTTGAAGCAGGTTTCAACTATTAGTGTCAGGGTCTTTACTTGCTACATCAGCAACGAGTGTCATGTTAGAGGCTGGAAGCGAGGTGTAGGATGTGGCAGAGCAGTCATAGATACAACTGGCACCTTTTTATGCACTTAGTGGCAACTACCTAGACCGTACATAACACAAGAACCTCCAAGTCTCCACCTGTCAGTATTCATCCATCGATTTGACCTGGCTGAGATCTGAGATCTGGTAGTCTCAGAGGCTGTCGCGGCATGTGACTTCCTAGAACGGAGTAAAAGTGCAGGAGTGAGTCAGGTGGCGGTGCGGGCGGCGCGACTTCTCGTCCGCCATCTCGTCCTTGCCGCGCCCACCCACTACACCCTCTCGCAGGGCAGCGTCCGAACCTCGTCTGTTGGGGCTTGCTCAGTCAGCCTGCTCGCGCCTATCCCACCCTCGCAGCTTGCTTGCCCCTACAGTGCAGTGGGCCGGAAAGCCCGCTGGGGCTTTCGCCCACATCCTAACTCCTACACTCACATGTACATAAGGTAGGCATCAGTCAGATCCAGCAAACCCCCCTGTTTCTTTTAAAAACAGACATCTTGCCCCCATTCAACATTTACAAAAACTAAAAACAATGTAATATTCCTATATGTTTTCTTTGAGTTTGCACACTTGTTGAATCTGTGTGACGCCTACCTTACTATACATTGTATGTACATCCATACTGCGCCTGTGAGCACCACCGTGCGATCGATCTCCACGGAAGTCGAACCATTGAGCCATCGTTCGATCGCTCGCGACAGCTGTGATCGAGAATAGGACCGCAGGACTGATGTAACACATGCGGTCTCGTCTATCGTCGCTACAACTATTGTTCTAGAATAGTCACTGATGAAGATGAATGCGAGGGCCACTGTTCGCAAATAAATCTTGTATCGACCACATGTATGGGACACACCAAACAGAGCACATTGATGTCCTGCCACTGGACAGCTTCAAGTTGGCGTATGTAGTACATCGGTCCCAAGCTAATCTGCATGTAAAGGTGACCTTCTGCGTAGTAGTACATCCCATGAACGAAACCCGATCACTAGTGTA
This sequence comes from Xanthoconium separans, assembly GCA_038089695.1. Taxonomy (NCBI): domain Eukaryota; kingdom Fungi; phylum Basidiomycota; class Agaricomycetes; order Boletales; family Boletaceae; genus Xanthoconium; species Xanthoconium separans. The sequence continues at coordinate 26,207 of JBBPLG010000230.1, read as the reverse complement.
CGCGCAAATTGGCCAGTCTGAGGGCTGCCAAGGTGGTTGCGACACCTAAGGAGAAGGCCATGAGGAGCCTACCACCCACAAGCTGGACTGACGGCGGCACGGGAGTTTCCGCGGAATCAGCATGGGATAGCGGTCGTGGTGCGTTGCGATCGTAAGAATTCTTGACAGGAAGTGTGGTGTTATGGGCTTGTTCTAGGCCGGGGAGACCATCGAGGCTACGAGTATTTTCAGCGGTCCACCATGCTTTGATACCATCCTGTGCCTTTTCTGTAGGAGATACTTTTGCCTCTGCCTCCTCTAGGTTATCACACCACCGTTCGAGTTGTGAGCGTTGACCAATGAATGTGTATTGAGGAATGCCAAAGCCACACGACTAGACAAGCACAACGAAAAGTCAGATTTAACACATGGTACAATAGCACGGGAGTTATGGTACTCACCGTAGCGACCTTGTGCACGTCGACGACTATCGCTGCACGCGAACCTGCCTTACGGCTCGTGGGAGGTATGAGAGCGTCGTATGCAGGTGTTCCAAACTCGTGCACAGTACCTGCGTCGCATTAAAAGTGAGTTTGACATGAGCATGACTCAAAAGATGTATGCGGTAAGTCGCGCACGTACCTGTCCCCCACATTCTCAAGATCCCCGGGGCACCCTCAAAGGCGTGGAACATGATTGTAATTCGAGCATTTCGGGGCTCACGCATGTGCGCAATAGTCTCCACGCCTATCAAGCTACTATCAGTCACAGACAAGGCAGGGGACATGGATCACTCACCACTTCCGGTCATATCCTCATACCAGACGCAGTTTTTATTCAGTATGTGAAAACTGTCGATACATCCTTTGGGTGAGACGTTCACATGTCCATTGAGAGCGGCGGTGGCGACCCAGAACATTTTTTGCCTTGCGATCCATTCCAGGTGTTTGTCTGGAATCTCATCATAGAATATGGCCATCTTGGGAGAGTATATGGGTCGTGGTAGAGGAGGGGGGAAAGCAAAGGCCGATACTGATCAATACGGCAATCATGCTGGTTGCCGTGGGGTGACTTTTCATCGGAAGGCCGAGCGGAACTATGGCAGTTTTCAGCGACCAGTTCGCTAGCGCCGAGAAGTAGACCGTATCAACAAATTTCTCCGTGCATGAAGTACGAGTCAGGTTGTTTGAATCCGGCAAGGTCGACAGAGTCCGCGTGTAGTTGGCTGGTGTACAAAGGATGTTCTAATGCACAGTCCAAATTGATTGTGGAGTCGAGTCCTTGTTGATGAGATTGTCAACATTCTGAGTCGAAGGCATGTCGGACAATTGTGGCTGTGTAATAGACAGAACGTGGAAAATACTTTCTAAATTTGTTCTAACAAGCTTTTGCTACACGATTCCAACGATTCTCGGTCATATTCCTGAGGACTTATTGACAATTGAATTGAGGCATAACCTCGCGGATACAAACAGCTACTATTGACAATGTCCATTGACTGTTGAGGCGCTGAGGTTCATCCCCGCGACTGCGACTCGGGCGTCATTCTAGGAGTGACCGACAACAAAAGTCCTCCGGGCTGGGTTATGGTGTGTGCCAAGATTACTCACCCGGTACCGGAAAAAGCCTCAGTGATGCATTCGACCCACCACGAATATTTAGCTCGCCCAGTCACGATCGACAAAAGAGTCATCGATGAACCTTTCAACGTTGAAAACATTCCACGCCATGGGTCATGCGATCACTGCCGGAGTCACAACGTACAATGGTGCACTAACCAGCAGTGCGTTGTCAATGGCTAGCATCATTCTGTCCAGCCTGCTATGCTTCTAGAAAACTTGTAGAACTGTACATGTAAGTATCAACCGGTCAAAATCCGCCAAAGCCGCTAATACTCGCTTCTTCCGTTTTATTGTAATTCCTTTGTGATGGCCGTGATGACCCTGCGGCCCGGGCCCGTCGGGTCCCTCCCCAAGAATGGAGGACGGCTTGCGTATAAATACCCTCAGACATCTTTCTGTCAGGTGAAACGGGCCACCATCATGTTACTCGCAGTTTTGGGTGGTCTTTCGCTCGCCACAACGCTGGCCTGGGGCCACACTTCCTCCCTGCAGCATCGATCCACTAACGCTATCACGCACTCCATGAACATCTCAAATTGCCCAGGTACACCTTCGCCATGCTCCGTGAAACTCATACCAACATTGCACAGGTTATACTCTGGGATCTTTGACAGAGTCCCAATACGGTCTGACTGCTCAGCTCTCGCTTGCTGGTGCAGCCTGTAACGCGTATGGCACGGATATTACAGATCTCACCATCGAAGTCACCTACCAATCCCAGACGACGTGAGTCACTTGGTTCAATATACGGAAGTTCTGTCTATGTATGACCGTGTGTATTTAGCCTACATGTAAAAATCTATGATACTGCGAACCAGCAGTTCACCATTCCCGAGTCGGTGATCGAGCGACCATCTTCTCCAACAGAATCGTTGACGGGATCATCCGACCTTGTATTCAACTATGACTCATCACCGTTCGCTTTCTGGATCACGCGTCGTTCGGCTCCAGACGCAATGCCTATATTCGACACCAGAATCACTTCCCTACCTCCAACCCCGATCCCGCCCTTTAACTCCTCGGACCCCCGCACGGCGTTTGACGGGTTTCCCCTTGTATTCGAAGATCAGTATCTTCAGGTAAGCTAGCTTATTCTCTGATCGTTTTCACTCCGGGAAATTTTGGTTTGAATAGATTACGTCAGCCCTACCTTATGGTACAAACATCTACGGTTTGGGTGAGGTCATTGCCAGTAGTGGCTTCCGGCGCGATATTGGTACCGATGGTGGTGTTGGCACCCTCCAAACCCTGTGGGCTCGTGATGTTGGAGATCCAATCGACCAGAATATGTAAGACATTCGAAATATCTGTGACATGTGGCTGAACGCGCCGAAGGTATGGTTCGCATCCAATCTATCTGGAACATCGCTTCAACGAGACCACCAACACCTCCTCGTCTTCTGGGGTTTTGCTACTCAGGTAATTAAAATCAATTATGTCATGAGAACAGGATATAACGGATTTGCAGTTCTGCGGGATCTGATATATTCTTGCAAACGCCTTCCAACTCAAAGGTGTCGCTGATTGAGTACCGAATGGTTGGGGGAATCCTTGACTTTTACTTCTTCTCTGGGCCTACGGACACGGAAGTGATCGCTCAATACGGGGAAACGATTGGTTACCCCATGTGGCAGCCTGCCTGGGGGTTTGGATTCCACTTATGCAGGTAAGATATTGACTATACTTTTTTTTGGTTGTCTGCGAATTGATGGAGTGCTATTTGAGGTGGGGATATGTCAACATCAGTGAAGACATGGCCAACGTGGCAGCGATGCGTGCGGCAAATATCCCTCTCGAAGGTCTGTTTTATTACGACATTTATGCTTAATGTATCCAGCTGAATGAGACACTAGTTCAATGGAATGATATCGATTTATACGACGCGTTCCGTGACTTTACGACTGATCCCACGAGGTTCCCTAGTGAAGATGTTGGACAATTCATTGAACAACTGGTTAGTTGTCTAGCATGATCACGGACGCAGGAACTAATTCACATCATCAGACTGCAAATCACCAACATTGTAGGCATTTCATCGAGGATACACAAGTGCTCGTTTATATTCAGCTACTTCACTTGATTAGACATCCCCATAGTAGATGCGGGTATTGCTGTCACCGCCAACGCAACTGATGTCGTAAGTTTTTATTTCAATTGCTTGAGTGGATTCCTGATCATGCTCTGAAGTATTACCCATTCTCCGACGGAGCCATGAAGGACACGTTTATCAAAAACCCGGACGGTTCCCTTTACATGGGGCAGGTTTGGCCCGGATATTCAGTGCGTCGGCCGCCGCAGATCATCCACTGTCATTGACTATTTTGTCACTACCAGGCTTTCCCAGACTGGTTCGCAGAGAATACTCTAAACTGGTGGACGGAGGCTCTGATGAACTGGAGTGAAATTGGAGTCAACTTCTCTGGTATCTGGCTCGATATGAATGAGGCAAGCTCTTTCTGCAGTTATTCATGGTAAGCCGACCACAAAATCACAGCAAGATTGGGCTTATTCGACTACAGTGGCACTGGGGCAAATTTCTCAGCGTTGAAACCATTCAACGTGATTGGTACTGTCGCAACTGGGTACCCTGAATGGTTGGTTTGCTGGTTGGGGTGTCTGCCACAACAATACCCTGACTTTCATTCTTCTATAGCTACAACGAGACACTTTGGGGACCTAGCGGCAACATGACAATTAACGGCACGTCGACGAATTCTTGCACACCCGGAACCATGGAGACGCTCTCGAAACGTGGCATTGGTGCTGGAGGCGAGCCAAACGTCAACCTGACTTACCCACCATACGCTATTCACAACGGTCAAGCCTTATCTTGCTGAGCTTGATTTGCGACTGACTCATGCTTACTACTTCCAGGGTATGGGGCAATCTCTTCGAATACGCTTGCCACGAACGCAACTCATTATGATGGTTTCATTGAGCTTGACGTACACAATATGTTTGGAATGATGGAAGAGAAGACCACATATCTTGCCCTGCAGACCATCTTTAATGGAAAGCGGCCGTTCCTCATCAGTCGCTCCACCTTCCCGTCTGCTGGCAAATGGACTGGTCACTGGGTAGATCCTTTTTTGGACAGTTCCATACTGGTACTCAATCACTTCCTAGCTTGGCGACAACTACAGCAAATGGCAATACATGTACTTGAGCATTCAAGGCATTCTACAGTTCCAAATCTATCAAATTCCGATGGTCGGCGCCGATACATGTGGATTCAGTACGTCCCATCTTACCGTATCCAAGTAGACATATTCTAAGCCTTCTCAGACGACAATACCGATGAAGAACTGTGCAATCGATGGATGCAACTCTCGGCCTTCACACCGTTCTACAGGAACCACAACACCTATGGTGCACTCCCTCAGGAACCCTACCGATGGGACAGTGTCGCAAACGCATCGCGTATCGCCATTGCTGCCAGATACTCGATGTTGCCCTACTGGGTGAGTACCGTGCCTCTGAGATCACTTTCAATACGCTCAATTGTTGGATGAAAGTATACGCTTTTTGCCAATGCTTCCATGAACGGTCTGCCCCCCGTCCGAGCGCTGTTCTACGAGTTCCCCACCGAGCCTGAGCTTTTCAGCGTGGACAGACAATGGTTGATCGGAAGTGACATCCTCGTCACCCCAGTATTGACTCCCGGAGTGACTACAGTTGACGGCACGTGCTCTGTTTCTCCTTTCGAGTTACGAATCTCGAGTTAATCGGACTTTTAGGTATCTTCCCTGGGAGAGGCAGTGTCATTTGGCGAGACTGGTGGAGCCACGCGGTGGTGAACGCCACTCCTGGTGGAAATACCACACTGAGCGCTCCTATCAGCCACATCAACGTCCACATCCGAGACAACTCGATCTTGCTGTTGCACCAGGAGCCTGCGTACACGATCTACGAGACACGACAAGGCCCTTACTCGCTTCTCGTGTCTTTGAACAAAGCGGGGACTGCACAAGGCAACGCTTACGTGGACGACGGCGAAAGCTATCCTCCCGGAGCGAACCGTATTCTGAACTTTGTCGCGAGCAATGGTGAATTGAATATCGAGAGCAAGGGGGAATACTCTATCGACCAGAAACTGGAGACGATCACTATTCTTGGAGTGCAGCAGCCGACGACGGTGACGGTGAATGGGAACAAGATGGAGGGATGGACGTACGATGGGGCGAACGAGGAGCTGATCGTGTCCAATTTGGGTATCGAGCTGAACGCTGCGCAGACAAGGCTGAGCTGGGAGTAGAGAGATGATGGCATCGTGGCTCTCTATATTTTTCTTGCAAATATGCGTTCCTCTTTGGAGGTATGTACCTGGAAACGTTGTGTGTACTTTGGTCTCGAAATCATTGAATTTTCGTTTGTATCCTGCTACGCGTTCGCCGCTGTCCGTCAAGAAACCTACTCTTTGTAGTGTCTCGACCACCTTGCAAGGCAGATCTCAGACTTCCGGTTTGCATGATTGATGTTTTCTGTCTGGATCGACAATCGCTGGGTCGAAATAGACTCGAAGTTCGTGCTGGAAAGTCCACCGCAGGGGCCCGCATCGTCCAGCTGTCTACTTGCATTCATAGAAACATGGCTGGTCAAGTCATATTTCGTGAGGACAAGTGAGGGGTGTAGTCTTCCGCGGCGCCTCCGGCCCGGCTTGACCGTGACGAAAAAAGGGTTCTGGACAAGTTCAAGGACGATATGTTCTGCGTTCCAGACAATTTACAGTATTCAAAGCAATATTTACATGTAAAATTGGACTCGGGCGTTGAATGTCCTGTACCAGGGTACATGTTTTTCTTGTATCACAGTAATTCAGATTTACCACATAAAACTCCGCGCCCACTGTTCAACACAAAGCGTCGTTATCGCGGTACACGAGCAGCGCCTTGTCCACCCCCTCTAATAGTATCGACGTCCCAGCTATCTTTGATTCTGCGCGTCCGAATGTCCAGGAAGGCCACAGATATGATTGACAAGGAGATTGAGGTGCTTACCGCACAGCTCAACGTACTGCAGCGCCGAGAAGAGGACTTTACCCGCATACTGGAAGACATGGCCAGGCTTCAAAGCTCTATCAGAGCAGAAAAGAAGGCACTGGGTACAAAGATTACAGAGCTTGAAAGCCAAAAACAGCCCATTAATTGGCTCCCAACGGAACTCCTCATCGAAATCTTCCTCATCCGCACCGAAGACGAAAGCGCCGACCTGACGGTTGGGCTACCGTACAATTCAGCCCCCGTCATCATCTCGCACGTATGCCACAAGTGGCGTCAGCTCGCCCTCGCGACGTCGCGTCTTTGGTCGTTTATTTCTTACCGAACACTTCACTGGAGACCTCAACCTTTGTCCTTGTTCTTACAACGTGCTGAGAATTCCCTCATCTCGTTCAACTTCATTTCCGCTCCTGGCACCTCCAACAACATGAACGTGTCGACGCTCGAAAGAGCCACTTCAGTTGACATCATCAACACCCTATGCTCTCAGCGCCGACGCCTTCGTGCACTTACCTTTGAATGTGGCTTCGCTCAAAGCATGGAACACGTCTTAGGGGGTCTTTCTCTTGTTTACCACCATCTACAAGAGCTCGAGTCCCTAGACCTCGCTATCACTACCCTGGATCCTTCTTTTGAAGGCACTCAACTCCTCACTTCTGATCGGCTATCGACGGATCAAAGTTCCCCAGGTATTTCGATCTCGCTTAGGCACCTCCGTCTGCAACAAATGCCTCCGTCCATACTCCCTGCTTTCTTGGTTCGATCGATACGCACCCTTGAACTATCTTACCCGCCTAAGAAATTGCATTTCCCCCGATTACATCACTTCTCACTCAAGATGTCTCATCTCACCAGCCTCCTGAGACATACCCCCCAGCTCCACGAACTTTCTTTGATCGGGGTGACGCCCGCATGGGACGTGGTCACAAGGAACTCGACGAACGGGCAGCATGGTACCGCTGAGCCACACAATTTGGCGGTCGTCTCTTCCTTTGAATTGTCGGAGTTGAGGCGCCTGGAATGGAAATATGCGTACCACAGGGACGTCTTCCCCTTCATGTCACTCGTAGTTCTTCCCCGACTCGAACGATGGGATCTTTTTATTGCGCAGTCCCCTACTAAGCGTTTCGATGTTACCCAATTTCGCGGAAACCACTTCCGTGACCAGGAGTCGTTCATCCAAGCTGAACCCCTCTCGAACGTACTCGTACTCCACTCTCTCAGAGAACTAAACGTGAACTGCCAGAATGAAGACACTCTTGGTTCCTCATTACGTCAATTCCTTTTCCCCTCTCTCGCTAAGCTCGATATCACCTTCCTCGGCCAGCATATTCGCAAAGACACGGGCTTCCCTTCCCTTCCTCGGCTGGAGTCCATTTTTAGAGATCCCCGCCTCCCCCACCTTACCCACCTTTCGATATCCAATTTTGACATCCCAGTCGGTCTCGGCAAGTCGATGCTTGGATACATGCCCAATCTTCTCTCTCTTACCCTGGGAGCGTGCACGGGAGCGAATGTGGTATTGGACGCACTGGCGGAGGCGTACGGAGGTGTTCCCGTGATAGGTGGTGTCCATACTAGATCATGTGGCGTGCGCGTATGCCCACGGTTGGAAGATCTTGTCTTGTGGAGCTGTCCCGACGTTGACTTTAAGACGTTGTGGTCAACCGTGCACGCGAGGTCGCTCGCCCCAGACGACGACGGAGACGAACTGCACAAGGAGCCACTCGAAGACGACGTGTTCGCATCGGCGGTGCTAGGTCGAAAAATCCGCCCGCTCAAGAAGACGCGTAATGTGTCACAGCAGCATGTTGATCCCAGTGGAGCTGGGGCAAGCAGTTCATCGAGATCCACCCTGATACCCATGCAAGAAGCACTACACCCTAGCCGCCTCACTTGCCTTCATCTGGAAGACTGCCCCCAAATCAGCCATCACGAAGCCTTGTCGTTGGGGAGATGGGGAACGATGGTCATTTACAAGTGACCGTCGTGGGTCAGATGGCAACCATCCAATGAAATTTGGTACTTTAGGTAAATCAACATGGATTCTGTGAGTAGTTTTCGTTACTCGATTGTTGACACTTTTCACCAAACCTACGTCACATTGCAGCCTGCCTTTCATGGTTTGCGTTTTGTAATGTCCGTTGATGATGATCCACAACATCCGATGAGTCTGGTCTCGTAATGCTGTCATGTTCCGCACTGTTGCCTTCAAAGTTGGAACGGTGGTTGCGGGCCCAGCCTCTTCCCTTCTATGGAATCCAGATTCAGGAACCAAACGCCGCCGATCTAAATACATAAACGCCAATGAGGCGCAAACAGTCTTTTTCGAGTAGCCAACATTAAGTTGGCTTTCGTTCATGCTTTATGATAAAATTCGAGTCTGAAGGAGATGTGGCGTTTAATTGCATGTCACGGTGAAATCTCGTCAATCGTTCCATTGTGATTACACTCGTACATGGACTACGAGTGACGTTTTCAAAACCTTGAGTAACGAGATCCGAGTACCCTAGATAAGCGTGTTTGATAACGATCCCTCTGATAACAAGGGAACACGCCCGACGTCCCAGACGCTCCCCTCCTGGGGATGCAATTGCTACACGAGTACAAGATATCAGTGATGTGATGGGAAATCAAATTCATCGACACGTACGTCCTGTGGGATGTCCATCGCGGCAAGCGCCTCCAGCACAGCTTGACCACACCATGCCTCGAGTTGAGAGACATGCTCGGGAGTAATAAATTCTCGTGAAGATCGCGAAGCGAAGACCATCTGAACAGCGGCTGCTCTTATCGCCGGTTGTTTTATCGTATCTTTTGCGGGATGCAACTGTTGCGGCGCAGGTTGACTGCTAGCGTCCACAGGCGAGGACTCGGAAGGGGCAGCCGATGGAACCAAAGGACCGGGCATGGGCGGGTGAAGTGCGGGCGAGGTGCTTGGCAGACCTCGCCAGCTTGCCGCGAGGTGAAAAACCCAATAAGTCTCCATCTGTACCGGTGATGAGCTGATGGGCTGAGACGCCGCACGAGACAAAAAAAGAGGAGATGAACAATCAGTCAAATTTACCTCAAGCGTGGCAATGTCTTGTATCGTTTCCTTCAAGTGATCAATCAATCCCGAATTGTGGTCTTGAAATGACGTTTGTCTCCCTTGAGAAGAGTAGAAGCTATCAGGCACCGCTTAGCTTTGGAGGACGTCGAAGTGGGATGGTGGTTGAATACCTATCAGTAGATGCGTTCACGGTATCGAGGACAACGGATCCTGAGGCACCCGCTGGCCGGGTGAGTTCCAATGCTTGTTGTAGCTGCTAGGAAGGTCGAGTGGTCCTCAACCGTCGTCGATACGGAATACGTACGGATATCATAAGAGCCGGATCTGCGGATATCTTTGATGGCAAATTTATCGTCAGAAGAGGGGCACGTCGTGTCAACGTTTGTCCGTCTCACCGGTTTGCTTAGTCTATAAGGGACCCTCCAGTGATCGCCGTTGGCAAAATCAAAGTCTAGGTTTCTGGTAACCGCGAGACTGGCTTTAGGTAAAACGAGAGATCCGACCGGCAAGTCTGTCAAACAACCGCATGATCCGAATCTTGCACGACTACACGTCAAAATGGAAATTCAATGGAAACATAAAGGAGAAACCCTACCTGATGACCAACATGTCACCCTGGAGGCAATCTCTCACTTCACGGATAAAAAAGTCTACATTAGGGCCGCCCATGCCAATGCACACGACAGACACGGGGGCACCCTTGTACCGTCCTGTGATAGTCAGAAAGCCTCGTTCAGAGTATAATGAAAACGGCTGGGGAGTTGCATCCAAGTACGTCGCGATGTGCTTGGCACGGGAAATGGAACCAACGGTGATCTGATCCAAGGGCAAAGGCAGTCCGTTAAGGGCGTTTTGTCTACTACTTATGACGTCGAGTGTCCGAAACCTTACGATCCTGTTTGCCACTTCACCCGATCTTATCCCGAGGTGGTATACTCGTCCATCTGGAGTCTTCGGGAAGTCTGATTATGGTCAGGGGAGGTTAAGCAATGCATAGAAACGTCGGAACTTACTTGCATCTATGATGGTGTCTTTCATTAATCAGGTTGTGAGATGCTAGATACTAATCGTATAAATGGGTGTGTGTAGTAGGGAAAGAGCTATTGCCACGTGACTTAGCAAGCCATGCTCAAGTACTTCGCTTCACTGTTCAATGTACATACCCCATTGGCAGATGGGCCGCTGAGACCATGATATTACGTTTTCGGTTCACCGGAAGTTATCCTTCCAGTGCGACTCGAGCATCTTATTTTGAGTGACCACCTTCTCCGATGCTACAGGTGATTTTGAATGCGGTGCAATCATAGGTTTACCCTCAACCCACCATCGGAGTACCTGCATTAAAACATTCTGTGCGCAGACAACCAGGCCTGCAGATGGTTAAATGCTCAGTTCATTTCCTGACTTCCGCGATCAATCCAACACGGGCAGCAGATTCAAGTTGCATGAGGTCAGCTTCCGGAAGCTTTGCCGTGCTGCAGAATGGAGGCCCATCTCTGAATCACGTACGCAGCCTCTACTTAGTGATGAACAAACTGCGAGCAGGCCACTGGGCGATTTTACTGCGATTGGTTACTGGGCCCAAAATCTATCTCCTACTCAGGCGAGGAGGGTTGTAAGGGTTAATTTCACGCCCGTTCTCCGCTCAAAGGATGACAACATGGTGATTCTGGCCAGCGACCCTGGCAGGACCCTGTGGTTCGCGGCAAATACGTGCGGATTCAAACGTTGTATTTTTCGCTATGGCCGGAATTTCCCGACACATTGTTCACTCTTCAAACATAGGCATTCCGAATGATCGAGGTTAGTGGCTGTCAAAATATCGAGCGCAGTTTCAGCCTTACATCAAGTCGTTCTCGTGAGTTTAAAATAGATCAGATTTACTAGTAACCTTCGTTAACTGCGGCAAAATCTCCCAATATTGCTTTGTGGGATGGAACAATTACGTCAAGTTCAGCATTGATACACCCCACTGTGCCTTCTCAAAAGGATGTCCAAGTGCCTCGATAGAAGCAAGCAAGTCGCCGTGGGCAGTTGGGCCTTTCACACCACCATTCGCTTCGAGGGCATCTCATCATCTCCTCAAAAACACACTACGATGAGTGCTTCCGTGTTCATTATCGTTGGCCTCGCACCCGCTTCTTCACAGCGAGAAGGATGGCGGGCGTTTCCGCAAGGGCAGGTTTTCATTGCACTAATGAACCAATAGAACCAGTCTCGATGCAAGGCACAGTGTTAGTGATGCATCCTTGCTGCATCTACGTCTTCCATGATTGATGTGAGCTACGAATTACGACGATATAGGAAATCTTGTTTCCCCAACTGTCTCGTTTACCGCGATATGGATATACAGGCTCCGTTCCTCGCCTTCCGCAACATTTGGTGCCTAACGTGATCCAATAAAGTTCCTGTAATGTGTGCAGATATTAATGATTATGGCAAGATCGAAACGGAGATCAGTAGTCCTCGTGGGTTAAGGTGGGTCGTAAGACTTGCTGCACACATACATAATACAATCAGTACATTGCTCAAGGGACTGTGCCATAGGGGGTCGACCGAATAGAGCACTTTGTATGTCTAGTCGCTCTTCTACCTTATTCTCGGCGAGCAAGCACAGAACACTACATATTGGAAAGAGTTATGGTTTTTCAAATTCGGTGCCCTGCTCATGAAATGTGCTTGGTCGAACGTGTGGGGTGCAACTCGGCGTCAGCATGGAACAAAGTTGTAGGCTCGAATAAGGCAGTGGAATGTGGCGTGGAGTTGAGAGCTCCACACTTCTTCTGTAACGTTGTCTCCATGCTGCCCGGACGCAGCCAGGACAGGCTGTTTGGCAAACGTTATCCTACTGGCCAATGAGCACCTTCTCCAGAATGATGGCTTGATCGGAAGCAGATGATAAAAGATACATAATATACCTTGCGCACGAAAGTTTACGAATTTAGGGTGCACCCTGAGGTACTTTTTTTTTTTTTTTTGATAGAGCCAGTAGCACGCATGATTGGCATGATACTTAGATGCTGGTTCCAGTCACGAAGACGGAGTGCGCACATGTTCGGAACATCCCGGAACGGAGATCATGCAGGCGTTGCCCGTCTGTCAGACTTTTCCGAACGCCTGCCTTCGACGGGGCCGAACAGACCAAGATGCGAGCGCAAGGTTTCATTGATCTTAAAGGACATGAGGGCCTGGACAACGGTCATAATTACTCAAGGTGAGGCTCTTGCGCAGGCGCTGCACACGGTCACGCAACAATCTCCGCCGCGGCTCCTTACCCGGCAGACCGGCATTGGTTAGTAACACAAGCTAGAATCACGCTTACAACGGTCAAATTTTTCTTTGTGCAGACTAAAGGGGCGACCCGGATTCCGGGCACAAGTGGAACCTCACAGAATACACGCATCACTGATCTGGGACCTGATATGTACCAGAAGGGTCTACACCGTGAGTATAGCCTTCCTTGGCCAAGTCTCGCTAACACGGGGCGTGTGTTTTCGGGGGTCTTGGGCGCCTGAAAAAGGGCCTTGCTTCTAGCCCAAATGGGAACCTGAGATCGTGGCTGGCGTAAATAGAAAGGCGGGATTCGATCAAAGATTGGACCTGAACGACCAGTTCGGATGCCCTGTCCTTGGAGATTCCTCCTGGCTGGAGAAGTGATGATTGTGCTTTGCGTGAAGAAGTGCACATGTGGGCGCTCGGTGTTGACCCAAGCGGTGTCGTGGCCGAACTCACCAGCTCCGCGAGCCCAAGGAACCAACGTTAACGTTCACTCTGCATGTACGATCAGACTTAATTGCCAGTCTGTTTCCGTCTATCTCGCCATGCTGTTACTTGCTACCATACGCCATCAATCCCGCACTAGAAAAATCTGGCTTTTTAGCCAGAGCTTGTTCCGTACTTTGACATTCAACCCCAACTCGTCCAGTTTGATACTCGGCTGAAATCCTGCCGATCATTGACCTTCACAGAACTGGATCCGGTCCTCTCTCTTGACCTTGATACTCACTGTCGACGTCCCCCCGGCGCTTTTGTTGACATGCAAGGCTACAACCCAGGCCTCTATGGACAACACCATGCGGTGGCACACTACTCTGGCTCTGTGCATGACCATGGGTCCCCTTCTGAGTCAGACGACGAGGGTGGTTATTTAGTGTATCCTGAACAACACAAAATAGACCCCGGAGTCGATGGTACGTGCTCATTGAACCTTCGCCATGTCACGTTTCCTGCACTTCTTCCTAGACGATCCGAACGCTGCGCTGACCTCGCAGACGTTGAATGCCGATGGTACTCCTAAGCGACCCATGAATGCATTCATGATATTCGCTCGCCGACGTCGCCCACAGGTCGCCGCGGAGAATCAATCTATGCGTACGGGGGATGTGAGCAAGATTCTTAGTCGAGAATGGAACGAAATGAGTTTGGTTAGCACTTGGCCTCTCTACACTTCCATCGTCGGTCGTCTGACCATGATCACCCAGTCAGAAAAACAGTTTTACCTCGACCAAGCCAAGATCCTCAAAGAGAATTTCAATCAGAAATACCCCGACTACGTTTACAAGAGAAGGCCGAACAACAGTCGAAAACGCCGCAAGACTGATCCTACTCCGGCTCCCTCCTCTGGCCAGGCGTCCACCTCGGACCTCGCAGACGAGTACGCCGGAAGCGCGGATTACAGTGATGTTTCGCCTGTCGAAGTGGTTGACATGGATGATCCCCGCCTCGGCGGGCAGGACGTTCGTTACGCAAGCCTACCGACGGATTCTTCGGGCGAAACGTACTCATCCGCACAATCGCGAGCATCCAGTTACCAGCCTCCCGAAGTGCCCTTCCGTCCCCTTGGTGACACGCGAGTTTCTTATGTGTCTCGCACGGGCCGTGCCACGCCCGACACTGCCATAGGATCATCTGTCTCGTCCGTCGCTCGTGGATCTGACTCGCACGGTACAATTTACTACCATCCATACTTGTCTGCTCAACAACAACATCACCATGCGCAACCATCGTCTTACTTCCAGGAATCGGGTTCCACTGGCGAGGTGTGGACCACCGCTAGAGATGACCAAGGTCGGGTTCAGATCCAGCCATGGTCTCAAAACAGCCAAGCCGTGGATGACAGGCACCGTGGGTATCCTCAGGTTGGGTCGTCGCATGCCTGGACCGATACCAGTGCATCAGAGGGAATACCTTCATCCAGTTCCGTCACGGCATCGACGGCTGCGTTCAATTTCCCAACACTCAATTCAGCATTCTATCCAGCCCAGACCGGTGCTCAGGAAGTCTTCCCGCCGTCTTCTGTGCCGCCCATCTCCGTTCAGTCCCAACATTATGGCGCGGTCGCATCGACTCCAGGGAATCCCGTTTCAGGACGTTCTTATTCATCACTGCAACAAGCATTCAGTTCCACTCCATCTTCCACCGTCGGCTCATACCAGCAACAAGCGAGGACCATTCCCCTCAGCCACCCTCCCGGCCAACCTGTGTCTTCATACCCTCAAACACAATCCACGAACACATCACCCTCCGCTGGATCAGGGGGAGAGTCGTCGCAGGTGCGCTACTGGAGGGAGAGATAACGCATCTAAAAAGAGAACAATGTCATCGTCATATAGATTTTTGGGACTAAACACGCCATACGCTGGATTCCCACAAAACAGTCTATGATTTTTTGGTTTTCCTTTTCCTTACTGCCATAATCACGTCGTCGCATTATCATCGCTGTTGTTGTGTTTGTCTGCCCTGCAATTGTATTTTATCATCGCCGACTAATCTTGTCATGATCCTATTGTAGCCGTTTGTGCTTCACGGAGTTGCGTTTTTTTTTATACATGAGTCCGATCGTAGCTGAAGCGTTAACCTTCCAATCGAGGAGGTCCGTGCCAGAGATCACGACCTTTCGAGTTTGAATTCTGCAGAACCGCTGTCTAGCCACTTTCAACGCCGGACATGGTTTCTGGCTCCATGAATGGCGACGGGGGGGCACACATGGACGACTCCCCTCCCCTCTATCGCCCGCGTCCCTTGAGGTTCGAGACCCATCCTCACTCCTTTCGCTTCATCACCCAAAGATGAAAAGGTTGCGGCTTGTGTGGTAATGCATGGCCATGTAGCCCGTGCATCGGTGACGAGCGTGGCCACACAGCGGTGGGCCCAAAGGGCCCCGAACCATACGTGGCCGACACGAGGATAGAGGACGGTGTGCGTTCCGACCGCCAAGAGCATCAACCCCACCAACGCCGCGGCACAAAAGCACACACGCCTAGGGACCCTGTGCAACACGACATGGAAACGGGAAGCTCTCTCGGGCGACAATAACGGTCTCTTTGTTATTTCACGACAGGTCGTCCGTTTGTGCGGATGTCCGCGGCTAAAAAAGGACGCGTTCAGTTTCAAGACAAGAATAAAGTCAGGGATCCGTTGCACGCACGCACGCCGTCAACCGTTCACACTTCTATACCGTTGATCGGGGAGAGGGGGAACATACTTGTCGACAGCCCAAAGTCAGTCGACGACGAGACACTCTTATGGGCATCATTGTGATCCGGGTCTGCGCGCATCATGGCTAGGTGCCTTCATCGTTCCATATGGAAGATGCGTGCTGTCGGACAGTGGTATTATACATTGTTCACCTCCGCGGTAGATCCGGACGAGAAAAACGTGGACCCAGACGGCCTGTGTGGACACAAGGGTGAGTGATGTGATGTTCAACACAAACAAAACTAGTCCATACATTTTTTTTCACCCTCGATTGATCCGAAGAACGTGCCCTTTGGATCACAGATAAAATCACTGATAGTAGATGCGTATCTCATCAGCTGTTACTAAACAGCGACGCCACAATCAGAGCCCCCAAGTATGAGGAGGGTCGGCACACCGAGCGAGTCGGACGACAATCTGGTCATTTCTTTGAATCTTTCCGCCACGGCTCGGAATGCGCCACGATCATTCAGGTCGTATGTGATAGGGCTCAGAGGCTTGCAGTTGAGAGATGACGAGAGGGATATTGCATTGGTTTTACGACTCTGGAAATATCGAGTCATGGCGTCTACAATTTAATAACATGAGACGATCGAACGAGGCAATATGCACGAGGATGACATCTACCTTGCAAAGCGGGGGACGAGGGCCGAGGACAAGTAGGTGCATACGTCCTTCAGACAGCTGAGATGACTGACAGGTGGGAGAATAGCAGGCTGAGTGAAGGGGAAAGGAGGCCGTGGCTACCCTCTGTTCGCGGGCATTTCCGTGCCTGCGAGTTTCTGAATCAATAGGTCAAACACCTGTCGCGCAGGCACCTTCTTGAGTCAGCGTGGAGCACAAAAGGGTCAAAAAAGTCATGGGGCCTTCTAAGTGCGGACAATTCAATGATTGTTCAGCACTCTCGGCCGTTCGCTGGAGCTACAAGAATGGAGGAAAAAAATCAAAATTGATATTAGAACGTCATTTCTGAGCTTGAACCCAAACCGTGAGATGGGCGGTCACACTGAATGTTGCGAAAATTTCTACCGTAAAACTCCCTGTGACAGATACCGCGTGGTCGGTATTAGAGCACGGGCGTCAGGCGATATAGCGTGGCATATGTCTCCTAATACAAGGTTTGAAGTTTGGAGAAACATATGGACAGGCGCACCTTACAACCGACCGAATTGTGTCAATGAAGGTATAAGCAATTCAGTCGCTACGAGCCTACGGCACATTTCGCAAGTTACCGATGCCGCATACCGTCAGATACGACGATTGCCGGGCGAGGCCGGTCGGGACTCAATGACAATATTCGGCTTTCCAGAGACCAAAGAAAACTGGACCTAACTCCGACAGCCTCGGAAGTTGTCTTCTTGGATGACCTCAATCTGAATAGACCTCATGGTTTCGAAACTCACATGCAGGGCTGTCGAAACCAGTCAACTGCGAAACCAAGGGTTACACATGAGAATATTCACGACACAATTCCCTTTGTTAGACTCAGGACAACATTACGGCAGGAACATGGCTATGTTTTGTGTGTAGAGGGTCGACTGCACTGCCGAACGAAAAGAGCAAAAAGAGACTAGTACAAGGCATTCATTCAATCAGAAAACAATTGGAGATGGCAGAAAGGATGACACTCACATCATAGGCCAGCGGGGAATGTGAGGCCGAACTGACACCTCAGACCCCTGACCCAGTTATGCAGGTACCATAAGATCACCCCATGTCCTAGCCACAAACACTCCGGCCGCGAATACGCCCACCGCCGTGAATATACTGATGTTCCCAACAAGCTTTTCTGGTGCAAGTACTTCCTCTCGGATGAACCGAGAGTACGCGGACTCGTTGGGGTCATTGAGAGCGCGTCGGGGTGGAGGTGCGCCAAACATGGCTGCGTTTGGAGGAGGTGCGCGGCGTGACATTTGAACGGTCTAAAGACTTTTTTGTAGTTGCTTGAACTTGGATGCGCAGCGTGTGACTGTAGAAGAAAATCGGCAAAAGTCTAGTTGTACGCCGGAATTTGCCGAGAATGCTAATCGCCGGGATCATTTGAAACCTTGGATTGAATGAACTGAACCTACCAAGTTTGTAATGTAATGTCTAACTCTTTTTTTTTGTTCTAGGTAGCCGATCGTACAGGCATATTTTCTCTGCTGTTGACCATTAGTCAGTGAGTCGATCGATTGCTATTGAGTGACCCACTGCGCATTGCGTCATAGCGCACTGGGGAGTAGTACTAAAAAAATCAGCTTGTAAGCCCCTCTACTTTCATTCGTATTCCCATGATGTTCGCTCGTGCACTAATCTTCGCTTTCATTCCCTTTGTGCGTGCATGGGGTAATCTCACTGGCCTTTACCAGGCCCTCGATGCGTTTGGTCTCGATCAATTTGCCAACGCCACAACGTACCTGAACAGTACCCCTGCTGGCCAACAGGTACTGATCCAACTGTCCGAAGGCAACAAAACTATATTTGCCCCCTCGGACAGTGCCTGTATGTATCGCTCTGAAAGATGTACGACGTCTTTCTTACGAGCTTCTTTAATAGGGTCCAGCCTGAACTCTACCGCTCTTAATGAGACCGCTCTGGCTGATATCATCTCCTATCACATAGTCTCTGGCAACTTTGTCAACAAGACAGAGACGTACCCCAATGAGACAGTTGGACGCACACTCCTCAACAACCCCAACCTTGTGATGCTCGGAGGAAATCAGACCCAAGCACTTGTGTGGTCCAAGACAGGAAACGAGTCCTACTTCGTCATCAATAAAGGGTAATTCCTCCCCTCTCCGTGTTGTAACATCTTATTCGCCCGATCTAGGACAAACGTCACGGTGACAAACACGACAACTTACAACGACACTGCAATCTTAGCGATCAATTCTTTGCTGGACATCCCGCCCAATATCTCTAGTGTCTTGAAGAATCCATCGTATAATACATCATCTCTCGCAGCACTTTTGCAGTCTGCCACTCTTCCAAACGGTACTTCTGTTCTGGATGTATTGGACTCCGCCCACGGAATCACCGTGTTCGCGCCGAACAATGCGGGCATACAGGCGGCGCGAGGCGCTCTGTCTGGTATTTCGAAGAACTCCACAGCGCTTCTGAATGTTGTCTCTAATCATGTCCGTTGTCCTCTTTCATGCCATCAGTTCATGGAAAATTGATTCACATCGAATAGGTCATCAACGGAACAGCGGTTTACGCGAACGAATTATCCAACTCGAGCAATCTGGTATCAGCAGCTGGTCAAAATTACGCTTTCAATTCCAATTCTACGGGGCAGTTTGTTTCCGTCGGAGGATATAATCCAGTACAAATCGTGGAGCCGAACGTGTTGACGTCGAACGGCGTCATTCACATCGTCAATGGTGTGATGCTTGACACTAATTCAAATGCTGCGGCTGCTAGCTCTGCGTGAGCGTCGCCTTCGAGACCGTCGCGTGTTTCAACTACTCATTTCACGACAACAGATATGCTTCTGCGACATCTGTGGTAGCTCAAGGTAGCTTGGCCAGTTCTCTAGCTGTCACTTCTACTTTTACTTCTACGTCCACCTCTTCCGAGACTTCCACTTTTACCTCTGCTTCTACTACCTCGACTTCCACTTCCACTTCGACTCCAACCCCAACGTCTGGCGGAATGGCAAGGGGTAGAGCCAACAATTGGAAGATGGGGGCTCTGGTGGGCGTGATCGTTGGCGTTGGGCAACTTGCTTGATTTCCTCGTGGTGTTTCGCTGCCTGCTTGTGGTTTGATAGTGTATTAATATTTCTTCTGTATAAATAGTACGCACGCGAACAAAAGGCGGTGTAATGATATCTGATAAGATAGTGCGCGGGACAAACAGGTGCCGCTGCTGTGTAACCAGTGGACACCACAACAATAGATCTTCAAAGTTGTGCACCCTCCAACACAATTTGTCCCCCCAACTGGCCAGAATTCGATTACAACACTCATATTTTCACGACTTTCCTTGATATCTGGCGGCCTCTCTCTTTTCGAGGATTCCTCGCATAATCTCTGTATCATCCTAACATGAAGCATTTATCATTGAAAGACGCGCTTTTGCCCCAGCCACCCAGCTTTGTGAAGAAGCAGTTGTATGAGATACATGAAGTTCTAGGAACTGGGACATTCGGTAGAGTTGTGGTAAGTCATACAATACCACCTGTGCAACCGTGTCCATGTCCTGGTCGTGGGGATGGCCCTGGGTCATTTCTATCTAAATCCCACAATTGACGCTCTTTTTCTGTTCCAATAGAAAGCAACATGGCATGTCCCAGCAGACCAGCTCGATATAGCCCGCCAGGGCGCACCAGCATCGTCCACTCCGAGTCCTGTTGAACCTCAGGGCCCCTCGACGATCCCTCTTTTCAGCGCCGCCTTGCATCGTACTCCGGGCTTCTCTTCGCCAAGCTTGCGCGCCGTAATCACGAAGGAGGTCGCTCTCAAGGTGATTACAAAGAAGAAAGTCAAGGGAAACGAAGAAGCCGTGTGGGGCGAGATGGAGGTCTTGAAAGGTCTCGATCACCCAAACATTGTCCGTCTTTTCCGTTTCTCTTGCTGAAACACGTGAATTGGTTGCCCAACCATCCCATCCAGGTAAAATTCTACGACTGGTTCGAGTCCCGGAGTAAATACTATCTCTCTTTCGAGCTTGCCACCGGTGGCGAGCTGTTTGAACGGATATTGCAGAGAGGAAAGTTCACCGAGAAGGATGCAGTGTCTGTCATTCGGTTCGTTGTCTCGGTTTTATGTGGGTCATAATTTCGGACTCACCTGTGACATAAAGGTCCGTGTTGTCAGGAGTGAAGTACCTCCATGAGCACGATATCGTCCACCGTGACCTCAAGTACGCCCATTTACGATTCTGCTTGCCAGGTTCTATAACATGCCATGGTAGACCTGAAAACATCCTCTACCGCACAAAGGACCCGAACAGTGATATCGTCATTGCCGATTTTGGCATGTATGTTGATAGCCTTTCTGCCAAGACCACAGCTCATCAATTTCGAATACACCCAGCGCTAAACATTTGCACTCTCCAGAGGAGCAACTGCACTCACTGGCGGGCAGCTTCGGTTATGTAGCACCCGAAGTTTTGAATAAGACTGGACATGGCAAAGCTGTTGATGTATGGTCGACGGGGTACGTTTTGCACTATCACCGGCGCAACATGGCAGCTGATACTTTGACGTCATGCAGAGTAATCACCTATGTCTTGTTGTGCGGGTATTCACCTTTCAGAGCAGAAGATATGAAAGATATGGTCAGGGAGACTACGGAAGCGAGAATCGAGTTTCATGAGCGCTACTGGTGCAAGATATCCGATGAAGGTGAAGTCGCCCTCCTCATACCAACCACTCTTCGTTACTGACGAGTTTGTAGCCAAAATATTCATCAAACTCATCCTCAACCCAGATCCAACACTGCGACCGACAGCGCTTGAAGCTTACAACAATCACGTGAGCCGTGTTTCACTCGCCCAAGCGGGGATTTACTCACACGTCACATGGGAATGTGTAGTGGTTGACAGCGCACGAGGCATCGACAGAGCATGACGTTGGCGCAGGGTTGCGTGAACACTTCGACGCTAAAAAGCGGTGGCGCTCTGCCATTGCTTCTGCACGCGCTTTGCATCGCTTTGGCAAGCACTCTAGAACATCGAGCGCGTCCAGCTGTGGCAGTGGAGGATGGGGAAGGGATCACATTCATTCCGAGGCTGAATTTATCAGCAGTGAAGCACCTTCTCACGACGACAGTCCAAGCGACGCATCAGAGTCGTTCACGAAACTGAGTCTCGCGAGCTCAGATCCAGGAACAAACGATAATGTCAAGGTTACTGGACCCGATGAAGGTACTCAAGAGGACAAGGGTAAGGAGGAAGACCTTTCTTCCGCTGACGATGCCTTGACTGGAGGCAGTGGCTTTTTGAAGGAGGCAGCACACGAAGGCTCGCCGTACGCGACGACTCTGGGTGAAGTGGGGACGAGCTTGAGCGAGGAGAGGACGGTAACGGCGTCTAGCAAGGAGCCATCGGTTGATCCTGTGGACCGGCGTGCCTCTCAAAGTGTTGAATCAGATCTATCAGAATTGAAGATGCCAGGATCGTTTCATGTGACGAAGACCGAGATGGAGAGGAGTCACACCTGGTCAGAGGCGCTTAGAAAGTTTCGTTTGTTTATTTGAGTTCTGGGCTGATTTACTACTGATCTGCTGTATGTTGATCCGAGTCTTGTATACTTATTATCCACGACACTATCCGTGTTTCAAATGATACCCACTGTACTCGTACTCGCTTTTCCGCAATCACCCTACCGCTTATTTCAGTGGCGTAACTGAGATCTTACACCAGGTTCAAAATGTTGTCACACTCACCCAGGTTCCTAGCAGGTACTCGAACTTATCGAAGCAGGTTGGGTTGGCAACCGAACAGCTAAGCAGGTCCTGGGCCCTCTGCCCCCGCTAATATCGGGTTGTTCAGGTGAGGAGACTCGGGACCCACGGACATTGCCGAACAAACTTAAATTTCATTGATTCGGCAACTTGTCGTTGATCCGAGACAAGGTTTGTACAGCAGCACCAACTCAATAGTAAACCGAATCGGGTCGATCGCGGTGTCGTGGCATCGCTGACTGCACTGAACCTAACCTGAAGTAGTGAAGGAGATGTCCGAAGTACTGCCTCGTCTTTTTGCTCCGATACCGTTCGACAATGGCAGCAAGCCCGAGGCGGGTGCTGATCATCGGAGGAGGTCCGTGTGGGCTAGTGACCCTTCGAAACCTCCTCGAACGTGACGAATTCGAGGACGTGCAACTCGTGGAGCGACGAGACAACATCGGAGGCGTTTGGTGAGTCCCTGCCTTTTTTTCCCCCCCAGGGTTGATTCGCGAAATCTCAGACCAACACTGGCGAAAAGGTATCACCCGCAAACCGAGCCAACGAATGACCGTCGCGACGGCTCGGACACAGTGGCGTCGTTGCGCCCATGGTGGCCTACGCCGGCATACCCCGCGCTGATTGGGAACGTTGTTCCAGAATTTCTCTCTTTTTCGGGGTATCCGTTCCCTGAGCCTTCGAGAGAGGGCCAGCCGTTCCCGACACTTCGCGAGACCTATGATTATCTGGCCGCCTTCGCACGTCCTCTGTTCGAGCGTGGAAAAATCAGGCTCCATCACGAGGTGGTGGACGTGGCAGAAATAGAACCCGAGCAAGGTGGCGGTTGGAGGGTTGTGATGACCGATTGGGAAAAAGGCGATGCGAGCGGGGTCAGGAAGGAAGAACGATGGGACGCGGTCGTGATCACGACGGTGTGGTACGACAATGCACATTATCCAGACGTTGAGGGCCTCGACGACGTCAAGCAGACGGGCCGAGTGGTGCACGCAAGGATGTGGAGAGGTCCAAGTGGCTACGAGGGCAAGGTATGATAATTTATGATTACCGTCGACGACTCCATGCTGATTCCCTTTGTTTCTTTGCTGGATAGCGTGTTGTGGTCATAGGCAACGCCAACTCTGCCAACGAAATGGCAGCGCAACTGGCACCGATCGTTCAGTTTCCCGTTTATCGCTCGACACGTCGTGTATCCATATTCCCGTCACTCCCCGACGACTGCATTGAGGATGTAGGCCCCGTCCTGCGGTACAGCCGTAGTGCGAGCGAAAAGATCGATGTTCATCTACGAGACAGGACTATCAGTGACGTCGACTGCGTCTTGTTCGGGACCGGATATTATCCAGATGTGCCTTACCTCCGGGTGCTGCAACTTGCTCCCCCTGCTTTGAACTCGGAGAGTGGGCCACGCTCTCTGGTCCCTCTCACCCACCAACGTGTTCATCCCGTTCGCGTCCCTTCGCTTTATCGACAAGTTCTCTACGCACACAATACTTCTCTCGCGTTTATTGGCGCCCTCGTGTCCTTTATCCCCTTTGCGATGGCAGACCTCACGAGCACATGGCTCGCATTGGCGTGGTCACCGCCACCGACAGGCAGGATTGAGATACCATCCACGGTCGCGTTGAGACTGGCGGACGAGCAAGATCGGCTGCACACCCTCCACCGGCTCCGATCTGAAACAGACAACCCATCTGACCTCGTCTCGTTTCATTTCCTCGCGCGCTACGAACTGGCGTATGCCCAAGCGACGCGCGCCGAGATCGTGCGGGTTGCACCCGAGCTCGGGGAGGTGCTTGCACCTTGGGACGATGCGCAGGACGCGAGACGGTTCGCGATGTATGGGACTAAGCTGGACAGTTTGAATGTCCTCGCTGGGAAGAAGACAGCATGATGTTCTTGGTAAAATTTTCTCTATACGACATTGTTCCACGATGTGGTCTGGAGTCTGATATGTAATTTTATCGTTTCTCAACGTTGCGTACCCCGAGGAAGACTAGGTTCGCGTCTGGAGCTGGGCATGAGGACCCGGATATGATCTGGACTTTGTCTGACCCTGACAATCGCAAGCCTTTTTTTCGACTGGGTAACCGCGCAGGTTCTATACAAGGGCGCCACTGGGGAATTTGAAACATGGATGACTCCGAGTTCAACGATCCGAAGTGGTCCCGCGTTCATTTCCTGTACACTGTCACGGTGTCATGCGACATTTATGACCTCACCAAGCACTAAGGTCCATGCTAGAGTGTCATATTGTGGTTCATGAGTGGTAAGGTGTACAAAGGGATATTTATTTGGTCCAGGCAGATGCTTGTGCAGAGAATCCTTAGCAGCTGTATGGAATGCACAAAGGGTGATGTTACCAAGTTTACTTTTTACTTAGATAATGAAAGGAAACCACATTTATCTGACAAAAAGTGCTAGAGAAGACTATTCAACAGTACTGCATTGCAACTGATCCATGAACTCAAAGATATGTGAATGTTTAATAGTTGTGAGCTTAAAAAGTCTGCTCAAGTGAGGTCAGGGACCATGGCAATGCAATAGGTTCATGTATGGGGAATCATGCTTAGCTCTGGCTGTAATGTACCACAGATCCCTAGCTTTCAAATGATCAAATAGTTATGTCACACACTGGTTAGCAGGTCAAAGAAATTTGCAGAAATCCTAGAAATACTGGATAGATGGATGTGTACTTTGATCAATATATTCTACCACTGTACCCCCTCTCCAAGTCAATTCAATTGTTTGCATTGTATCATGTACAGTCACATTCAAAACATCGCAAGACAAGAAAGAAGAAATAAACATGGTGGTCATTTACTATAATCGTGCGCACAAACCACCAACATGGACAGGATACCTTGACCCCATTACATCTGCCTTTTCGACCAACTGATCAATTCTGCGCTTGACAGCACGATATCCCCGCCTGCGCTGTTCTCGACCTGTGCGCTCGCCATGTCTGCACTCATAGTGAGCATGGAATCATTGCACACGAGATCGAGCAACGTACGACGAGCCCGGGATAGGAACAACGTGCGGACTGAGCGAACAGACCCAGGCAATGCAGAGCTGAGCCGTGGTCACATGCTTCTTCTTTGCAATCTCGGTTAGTGCGTCGACAATGGCAACGTTATGCCTCATGGACTGGCAGCCAAACGTGTGAGCTTGGAAAAGTCGGGCGAAAAGAAATCCTACCGCTTCTTGGAATCGAGGAAGATGATGGCGGAAATCGCCCTCTGGACAAATAGTCGTTAGCGCCGCTGGATACAGTGACTGCAAAAGAGTCGCTCGCCTGGAATGCCTTCAGGTCGCTTGATCTGTCCCGTCAAGAACCCTCTTCCAAGGGGACTGTAGGACAATCCTGAACACATGTCTGAAATCTCAGCAAGAACACGTACGAGTAACTAATGACGGCCACTCCAAGCTCTTTGGCAGTAGCAATAACTAGCGCACCATGATCTTACTTGGTCATCCACAAAACGAAACCCCGAGGTCACTCACCATCGCGTGTCTGTTGCTCATACGAAAAAGGGCTGATCTCTATTTCGACGACGCTGATCGGATGCACCTAGTAATCCCCATCAACCCCCCCCCCCAAAAAAAAAAAAAAAAAAAAAAAAAAAAAAAAAAAGAAAAAAAAACAAAACAAAACCCGGGGTCCCAGAGCCAGCGGCCCGGCCGC
>JBBPLG010000229.1:0-32097 GCA_038089695.1 Xanthoconium separans | reverse complement strand
CTCCCGGGCCCACTTCTCAGTCGCCCGTTTCCAGCCGCACTTTCGGCACTCCTCTCAACGGTGATTCGTCACGCCAATCATAATCTGCGTTTGCACACTCAAAAGGTCTACACACGTCAAGGGACAGGAGCGACACCAGGTTTGTATTCAGTTGCAAGCCCTAAGCAACAGCAGCTCAGTGCATACAAGGCTTCACGCATGATCGAATACGAAGATGAAGAGGGTGATGAAGACGACGTTTCTGATGGAAATGGCAGCGTGTCAGGGACGGACTTGGGCAGTCTCACGAGCGTTGAATAACTCTACTCTCGAGTATGCGTGCTTTTGAAACGTATGGAAGATACCCTCGATATCATAATTGAACATATTGAGACAAGATTACTGGCTAATGCAAGAGGGTAGCTGAGAAGTGTGAATGTGCCAAAGTCATTGTACACCCTATATGCAAAATATACACATTATAATCGTTCAAGATATCTTACATGGACATATCTCCTTCGAGGAGATATTATATGACACTGACTAAGTCTCTGGTGATTCTGCCTCGGGAGGTCCAGTCCGTGGACTAAATTCGAGATGGAGGGCAATGGAGGGCCACACTGAACAACCTCGCGTGAGCACCAGATTGCGCAATTGAGCGAAAGGCTTCGCCACAAACCTTCTTCAAAACCTGGGTGACGTCCATTACGAATCTGACGCCATACGTTGCGCATGGCCTCGGACGCTCGAATGTCACTCCAGTGTTCTAAAAAGTAGTTGACTTGTGTCTTTCGTACTTCGGCAAAGGTAGCAGAGAATGGAGAGAACACCTCGTATGGGATGTTCTCCACAGTGAGCGACTTTTGGATGTGCTAGATAAATTGCTTAGTAGAGGCTGACGCCTGATGAGTGACATCTCATTACCTGGTATGCCCTTTCTTGCAGCTCCAAGAGACCGAGTTCTACGGAGTGTCAGTCTAGATGCCGAAAATTGTTGGAATTCGCTTACTGTCTGCTAATCGATACACTGCTTTCGCAGAGCAGGGTGCAGGCCGCCCGGGTCGAGACTGTTGCCATTTTTTAATCCATTCTCGCCTCGAGGTGGGGTTATCAGTGTGTACAGCACCCCTCGGACCATCATGTAAACTCGACTGGCTGTCAGACGGCGTTTCTGTCAGTCTTCTCGATGACCCAGCAGCAATAAAGGACGACGAGAGGGGGGCAAAGACGATTACATCGGTATATATCTGCAATGACTGATGAGTCAAGGTTAAGGATCCACGAAAACGACGTCGCACATAGTAAAGGACGGCTTTGTATGTTGCATAAGCGACATCGCCTACAATGACCTGCATCTTCTTTGGGCCTGGGACAGTGTTCGGGGATGAAAGGACACGGTTCGAACAATCTGGATCTGTCATGAGAGAAACATCCTTGCTTCTTGGCGAAGATGGGTGAGACAGTTTCGGTCGAACATTGCGGGATTCATCTCCTTCGGTAACGGTCGAGGACACAACATTGTTTGCTGTCCCGTCAGTACTTTCTTCAAGAACGGGGGTTGTTGTGTGGGAGACACTGGTCTCAGGGCCATCGAACTCGATGGTCCCGTCAAAACTGGGTTCATCAGGGAGGTCTGACATCAGATCATCCTCTTCGTCATCCGAGTCTTCGAATTGTCGAAATAGGAAAGTGGAATCGGATGCAGTGTCTGCTTCGTCATGGTCCGGGTGGGGTTGGCCCATGTTGACATCCGCAGAGGCTTCCACAAATCCGGAGCCAAACACTATGGAGTAATAATGAGCGCACTTTACGAAAAGGGATAGGTAGGCGGTTTTTACTGGACTGGAAATAATCTGCACGCTGGAGTATTTTTCTGTTGGCATAGATGATTCTTTTCTCCTTGGGTCTACTTCTCTTTAGGACGACGAACTCGACGTCTGAGTAGAGGGGATCGTCAAGAAGTGAACCAACACACTCCAAGAAACTCTTCGGGACAAGTTGCGAGGGAGTGGTTGGGGGTTGTATTGGAGACTGGGGAGAGGATGTGATGATGCAGATGACCAAGAACGCGTCCGAATCCTTGACTGGAGTAGAATGATAATAGACATGGTCTCGTCTGGCAAACTGGGCCCTGTTAAAAAGGGATGAGAGTGAAAGTGGTCAAGTATCGTCAGTATCATACCATCCCCAGTTCGCAGTCTGTCAAGACGCGTGAGGGAGGTGGCAACAACAGAAAGAGGCACCAAACCTTTGAAGAAAAGGAATGATTGTGCGCTTCCTTGACGTTGAACAATACCGTTTTCGCTATGCTGGAGGAACAATGGTGCGCGTATTGGAAAAGACTCGGATGGAGGGCACAGTGTATGGGTTACCTTCGCAGCTCGAAACTAAACTTGAAAACGCCTTCCCGGACCCATCTGCGCCAACAGATGTGAATAACATAGTTGACAGTGGGGGAGAGGCGTACTTTCCGTCCACGGTGTTGTCTCTTTCCTGCGTTGTTGGCTGGGATAGGTAAATGGACACGCGATGACGAGCGAGCTTGCACCACGGACCTCGCAAGAGAGGTATAAGCTAACGAAATTTCCGCCTTCTGTTCCCGAGTTGGCGTAGAACAAGATCTGGTCGGGCAAGGGGAGTGGTGGTCAACTTGTGTGTCCAGACGAGAGCGGCATACCTGCCACTGTCCACCTCCAAACTTGGCCGACTTTGTCACCTTGGATTTGGACTCTCCTTTACTGTCGACGCGTTAGCCTGCAGAAGAGGTTGGATCGTGGACAATACCTTGCGTCGAACAAGGATTTGAGACCTCTGAGCGTCCATTCAAAGGTGATGGACGTGGTTTCGTGAGCATCTTGAGCCATTTCCATGAAGGCTCAGAATGAGGCTGGGCATAGGGACGGGGACGGGGGGGGGGGTCAATAACTCCTGTCGATCACGTGTGTCGCTACGACTACTGCCACAAAGTAGTAAGCGCCAGACATAAGCAACTCGCGACGGCCTTGTTCCTCAACTCACATGTCGACCGAGGAGCAGACAAGGCTCGTTCGAATAACAGGTAATAGTTGGTATACTCAAAGTGGTACTCATGCTCAGACCACCCCAAGTTTTGGCCGCCAACTCCTTGGTCAAGCGTGAGGTCTTCAGTCTGCCTGACCCCTTTGCCGTCGTTTCCGTCGACGGCGATCAGACTTATACCACAAACGCAATCAAGCGCACACTCTCTCCAACCTGGAATCAGCATTTTGACATGTCAGTCTGCTTCTTCGTTCATCCGCTTCCCCCGATGCCTTACCGCCATCCCACACAGCTCTGTTCGCCGTTCGTCTACCATATCCATCCAGATATTCGACCAAAAGAGATTCAGAAAGAGAGATCAAGGGTTTCTTGGCCTCGTCAAACTGGGGGGAGACGAAGTGCTCGCCTACACAGCAAACGGTCACGGTAACGCTTTCCGCGTCTACTTCATTCCCTCTTCTCACTCTCAGCGCTACCAGGTCTCATCAGTAAAGATCTCACTCAGTCTGCCAGTGGTGCTCAGGTGTACGGCAAACTCCTCTTTTCCATCTCTCTGCCCCATATCGGAGGATCACGGCTCCGTGTTGAACAAGCGCTCACCACCCTCTCTAATCTACAGCTTCCTGACGCACAGTCTCTCACGTTAACTCACCGTAGGAGCACCCCTTCCCTTCGACCAGAATCGTCACCTCACCACTCTAGCATGTCCTCTCTCACTCCTCTCGACGGCCCATCCTCCAGCCGTCCCCGCACTTCTACAGATGCAATACACTCTCCTGCTCCACAGACATCCTCGCCGCTCAGACCTCAGACAAGCATTCCTAGTGGGCTTCGATTATCCCCCGTTGACATCCCGCGGAATTCAATCCATCGCGACGAATTCGGCCCTCTACCCCCGGGCTGGGAACGTCGGTTCGATCCGCATGGGAGACCATACTATGTTGATCACAACTCTCGCTCCACCACCTGGCACCGTCCTGTCTCCGCGTTAGAAACGCCGGCACAGCGCCCGCAGTCCTCAACCCACTCACAATCCAGCCCGCCGCAACCCTCCAGTTCAAGCGGAGTTTATGCAGATGTTCCGCTACCAGAGGGTTGGGAAGAACGTCGCACTCCTGAGGGCCGGCCATACTTTGTTGATCATCGGACAAGGTCCACTACTTGGAATGATCCGCGATCATCCCAGGTCACTTCTGCTTCTGCCAATACCAACCTCGGCGCACTTCCATCTGGATGGGAGATGCGGTTAACTTCAACAAGTCGGGTTTATTTCGTTGATCACAATACTCGCACGACGAGTTGGGACGATCCACGGTTACCGAGCAACCTAGATTCGAATGCCCCTCAGTATAAGCGTGACTATAGACGAAAGGTGATTTACTTCCGGAGCCAGCCCTCCATGAGAACGAAGGAGGGCAAATGTGAGCTAAAGCTGCGGCGAAATCGAGTCCTAGAAGATAGCTTTGCTGCAGTCATGAAGATGCGAGGCGACGACATGAAGAAGAGGTTGGTCGTCAGGTTTGAGGGTGAGGACGGCCTAGATTATGGAGGAGTCTCCAGGTAAGATTTATGGTGTATCCCTTGCTCGCCACTGATTCCCACCAGGGAATGGTTCTTCTTGGTTTCGCATGAAATCTTCGATCCGTCGTACGGGCTGTTCCAATATTCCGCACACGACAATTACACTCTTCAGATCAACTGGACATCGGGAATTAACCCCGAGCACCTGACATACTTCAAGTTCATTGGGAGGATCATTGGATTGGCAGTGTTCCATAGACGGTTCTTGGATGCTTATTTCGTTTCAACTTTCTACAAGATGATCCTGGGCAAAAAGACGTCTCTTTTGGACTTGGAAGCCGTTGATGTAGAGTTGCACCGGAGTTTAGTGTGGATGCTGTGAGGACCAGTTCTCCATGCCCAGAGCGTTGGCTAATTACAATCACCTGAACATTAGGAAGAACGACATTACTGACGTTCTTGACGAGACTTTTTCAGTGACCGAAGATCGCTTCGGAGAACTCATTGAAGTAGAGCTTAAGCCTAACGGGGCCAATATCACCGTCACCGAAGAGAACAAAAGGGAATATGTCGAAGCCGTCGTCGAGTACCGCACAAAGACCAGAATAAGAGAGCAAACAACTGCCCTTTTGGATGGGTTTAGAGAGCTCATCCCTTCAGAATTGATAGATGTGTTTGACGAGCGAGAATTGGAGCTATTGATCGGCGGCATGTCTGAGATCGACACGTACGTTCTTGACAGGTTGTGACGAACGGCTGATTCGACTGGTTATAGGGACGATTGGATTTCGTACACCGACTACCGCGGCTACGAGAAGACAGATCAGGTTATCGAGTGGTTTTGGCAATGCATCCGGAGCTGGCCGACTGAGCGCAAAGCTCGTCTGCTGCAGTTTGCAACTGGGACTTCGAGAGTCCCTGTCAATGGCTTCAAGGATCTTCAAGGATCGGACGGTCCTAGAAGGTTCACGATCGACAAGTCCGGAGATCCTTCACAGTTGCCTCGGAGTCACACGTGTTTCAACAGGATCGAGCTCCCCCCTTACGAAGATTACGAGAGCTTGGAGAGGAAATTGACATATGCAATTGAGTAAGTCAATTCTCATCGCCCACGCAGGACGATGTAATCATTCTCCACAGAGAAACAGAAGGCTTCGGAGTAGAATAACGGACTATTTTTCATTTTCAATCATGCGATCTTGTGCCGCGGCATTGTATCTATACCATGTCAACCTTCGAGCTTGAATGCACACAGGTTATTCATTTACTAGTCTAGGTGTGCACCTATAAAGTAACAGTGCATCTGTTGTGAGCTTTCATGTCATTGTTTATGTCATATATACAAGATGTACGACCGAGGAATCAGCAGGATTTTATAAGTTTTGAGCATAAGAATATAAATACGCGAGATGTTATGTACATCCGCGAGTATAAGTACGGTTATCTTCATGGTTGTGTTCGACGGACCCGCTTCCTCGACACCACAAACCGGGCTGCTAAGCTAATTCAAAGCTTTGGTGTGACATACTCCAGCGCCCGGCCTTCGGCATGTTCCCCAGAGGGACTAGCTGCTCTGCGAGCTGGGCGCACTCCGAGTTAGATGTTGCGTCGTTTTGTTGGATCCCTTGGCATAGGTATAAAGCCTGGTGCATGACGATGCTGGGATGTTTGATGAACGTGTCACGGTGAGTTGTTTTTTTCAGCGTCCGAGATATGTACTAGAGATGGTACCGTGGCTTGGGGCGGTAAGCTTGAAGACAGAGGTGTTCAGAATCGTCATCGACTATTGCCTTGAATGATTACCATCATGCGTCCAAGAACGCCTACCCACCCGAGGACGACACTAGTAGGGGTAGTATTTTCAATCAGATCAGAGTTTCGCCCGAGTCCAAACTCGAAGGGGGTAATGACGAAATTTACGGGCGTTTGAGGCTACACTTTGTACTGCTCGAGGTACGGTTCGTCGACGTCAATCCCACGCCAAAAACATATGACGAAATAGTTCACACCTCACATCATGCGAGTTGAGGACGGATTTCAGCTGGTACGTCCTTGAGTTCTAATCACAGCGGAGCTATTTGAACTGTGCATATTGATAGGCTCCTTTCTCTGAGCGAAATGCATTTCTTAGTGACCCAGTGTTGCCCATGTTACTGAAGCGGGTTCTACCTTCAAAGTACGAGGACTAGTCCGATGTCTGAGCTTTCGCTTGATCGCGGATTTTCAGGATAGCAAACGAAATTGAACCTGACCTCGTGCGTTTCGGCGCGGAGGTTATCACCAGTAGAGTCTCCCTGGACGCGAATGGCCATATTCTGACTTTTTGTGATAGGCGTTCGTCTTATCGGCGAGCGCGCCACCCCACCCCACCTCACCCAGTACAATCATTGGGGACAACGGATTGATCTGCTTGAAACCTCGGATGCTTGGAAGGAGTTAAGGGCCGTATGCTTCAGAGAAGGCATTCCCGGGATCTTTTACGAACGCAAGTATGGCGAGTTCAGCAGGACATACGGATTCGCCAAATTGCACATGCTCGTCGGGGATTCCCATGTGGTGCGCCGAGTCGATGTTATTTGCACAGTCGATTGGGCTCAACGCCGAGGCACCCCTAGATAGGATGCCCGATGTCCATGACGGACGGATGTGCTCGGGGTGAGCTCAAACTCGAGTTGGTATCACTTATAATAATTCGCTGATGGTATATTACTTGAAACAAGTACTCGAACTCGTTGGTACTCCAGAGATGAAGACCAGAATATTTCCTCGTCTTACAAGGTGTGCATTTTGATCATATGATACGAGCAACTTTCCTATTGATCAACAGTCGCGACCCATCCTTTGCCTTTACATCAGGACAGTGGATGACCGAGGCATGTCCATCCTCTCCTCATGTTATTATAGTGCATTTCACACGCGTGCTCTAGCGACCAGGTGGCTCGGATGTCTCCCTCACTGAAACGATCGCTGTTCCAACTCAAAACTCCAAGGATCTGATGTGGCCAGCTTACCAATTGGATGGGTTCAAATGGTTCTCGAGTGCTACCGATAGCGATGTATCCGTTGCACTGGCGCGCACGGGGGACATTAAAGAGGGTTCACGTTCACTCTCCCTTTTCCTGGTTCCGCTCCGCATGCCGCTTATCCCGCAGGCCGGAGAGCATCCCCCGCCTTCAATTAGCAATGGTATCTATACTCACCGATTAAAGAACAAGATTGGGACACACATCGTACCTACCGCAGAGCTTTCTTTGAAAGCGACCACTGCTTACCTCCTTGGCTCATTGAATCAAGGTGTCAAGAATATCCTTCCTGTTCTCTACATCACCCGTATCCATAGTGCAATTTCTGGAACGGGCCACCTACGCAGGTGCCTCGAGATTGCAACTGCCTACTCCAAAGTTAGAAGGATCTCGAACGGTCAGCAACTGCTCGCGGAGAATGTGGTGCATGTAGCGCAGTTGGCTTCCATCAGTCTCCTGTACCGTGCCCTGACTCACCTCGCCTTTGGCACGATTTTGCTCATGGGAAAAGTAGAGGCCAAAGTCGCTAGCAAGGATGACGAGTTATTGCTGAGGATTCTGACTGCTGTAGTCAAAGCATTTACTGCAGAGAAGGCGGTTTCGGCTATGGAGGAGTGTATGACGGCTCTAGGAGGAATGGGGTATATGGAGGAGGTGGGGATCGGAAAGTAAGGATCTTTCTCTTTTCAGTAGTGAAATTATGCTTGAACACATGGTCAGGTCCATCCGCGACGCTCTAGTAGAGAAAATCTGGGAAGGCACAACCTCTATACTCGCCTTGGACCTTGTACGTAGCGCCAATGATCCAGCCACTTTCGTAGCGTTCAAGCACGTCAGTTTATCTTCTTATTCGAAAAGGTCTCGAGGGCTGACTTTGTCAAAGTGGGGATCCAAGATCTTCAATTCCTGTCCACCAGAACTTTGGGCCGAGTTGCAGGCGCCGCTGGAAGCCGTCAAAGCTGCGTTTCAAACGATAGATGACATTTATGGTCATCCTACGACAATCTCACCTCTAGTGCCCCAGGTACATCGCATCGGCGGCCATGCTTCTCGAGCACACTGTGTGGTCACACACCATGAAGACAGTAGACCGGGATGTGGACGCAGAGGTATTTGCACGTTGGGTGAACGAGGGTGGCCTATTGTCTTCTTCCCGAGAAGTGCTCGAAATCGCTTCAAGAGACAATGCAGACCGCATCTCGATGAATAGTTCATTTGTGTATGGGTCCAAGTTGTAGTAATGCAAATTGATGATAGTAGGTCAGTCAACGCTCGACAACGCCGCATCACAGCATATTGCCCGGTGCAGCCCGGTTCAAGGAAGTCCCTTGATACCTTGAACGTACAATCGGCTTGAGGACCCTTCAAAGTTGGTCAACTTGAAGTGCTGCACGACGGGCACGTTTTCCCGCAGGTTTATTGGCAGAGACAACAATGTGCTGGAATAGAATGCAAAGCCTGACTCGGAGGTATGGCAACCGTACTACATGAGGTTAGATGAAACTACCGAGAGCGTATGTTTCCAACTTCCTACTGCTCCATTGGAGATGGTCTCAAAGCCTGTTGTACTTACTACATGCACATTTATGACCTCCCATCCACCTGTATAAAATCAGACTTGCGACTCTGATATGTAGATGAGTTTCTAATCCTCTTACGTACCCAGACATGGCGGCACTGCAACGGCCTATGATACGCGATGAGGAACTATGTGACACCTGATACAGAACTCAACACAACTTCATGGTATTCAAAGATAGCCGCACCCAAGTAGTCCCCTACCTCCCCAACCGCTCCGAGGGGTAAATTGCAATGTCACTTGTTGTCCATCGCGAAGTACTTGTATACGTAGTTCGCGCTAACGCACTAACTCAACACCATTTTGTAAACGACAACAGGTAACACAAACGTACGTTTTCGTTGCTGCGAACGAGGTCCGCCAGAGGTTCCAGAGAGGAAGCTGAGAACGAGACAGCCGTCAGATGACCAAACTTGACGATGAGGTCTTCGCGGCGAAGCCCCTATTTTCGGGTGTCAATAGAAAGGCAACTTGGAACGAAAAAGAACAAGCTTACCGCATCGGCAGCAGGACTTCCGGGGGCGACGCCATCCACTTTTGCAAAAGGGGACAGGCTTTCTTCTCCATGTGTACTGGGTGTCGATGACATGTCGGCCCCCGCTGGGGCGGCTATGGGTGAAGAAGCGGGCGGTGCGATGGATGGATCATAGACCTGGTGCAACGTCTTTTCGATCTCGTCCATGGTATACTTTAGATCATTCCTCAGCTCGATGATGCGAGCCCGAGCAGAGCGAATTGCATAGATATCCAAGTCGGCACGCGGAAAGCCTTCGGGATCGACGAGGGGGGTTATCATATCGCAGTTGTTCTCTCTGAGTATGGAGAGTTGGAGACCGATCTCTGTCTCGATGCCATCTTTTATGCGAACGAGCGCGCGCGCTTTGTCTGCTGGAGACTCTGCGGAGGGCAACATGGAAATCAAAGTAGATGAGATACTGTACAACTCAATTACATAACATAACACATATCTACGTGACATTTCCCCTTCAAGTTAGTGAATCCCAACGACTTTGCCATCGACAATTTCTGCAGCATCAAAAATCTTGATCGCTTCCTTCGCCGCCTTGATACCACTCGCCATCATTGCCCCAAAGGTAGGACCCATGCGGTTCGAGCCATCATGCTCCGACAATTCCATGCCTGCGGATCCAGATGTCACATTGTGATTGAAACCTTACACATAGATACACTCACCCGTCATGATAAGCCCAGGAGCCACCTCACGTGTACCATTGACGATCGCTGGCTCGGCGCGATTCATGTCCAGGCCCCTCATGTTGCCAAGCTCCTTGAGCAGGCCGGCACTGACCAATCGCTTGGCTGAGAATGCACCCATCGGGCCGTCATGACCGGTTGCAGAGACCACCACAGGTGCAGTGATCGTGTTGGGGTCCATGCAAGATTGTGTGTCGTGGTTGAGCGATACAAGCGTCCAGTTAGTTACAACCCCTGAGACGCGCTGGTGGCCTTGGAAGTCTGTGCGGATGATGAGATCCTCCACTGCGGTTGCGTTCATCATCACGACGTTAGGAAGAGCCAGGACTCGGGACAAAATCGTCGACGTGAAGAGGGCAGCATGTTTGACAACCACGAAAGCACCCTCGTCTTCATACGGGATTCCAAGTTCCTGTAAGAACCTATCCGCTGGCTTGCGGACGACCTATTTGGATGTAAAGATCAGACAAAGCAAGGATCGAAAGAACTCTCGAGTCCACCATAGGTGTCATGAGTTGACCGCCAAGCCAAGCACCACCACCCGGAGCAACGTTGGCTTCCAGGATGGTGACTTTAATGTCTGGTCGGCTCGTTGCAAGGTGGTAAGCACAGGACAAGCCAGCACTGCCAGCGCCGACGATAACTACATCCGACACGGCTCGCTCATACATCATGTTGAAGTAGCTGCGTACAACCGGGTAAGATGGTCACTTTGCGATGACGGACAGGGATCTCTAACCGTTTGATCATGGCCCTCGAGACTTGGGCCTCTTCGATTGGAGCGAAGCGATAGTTTCCTTCATAATCCTCGCATACATCATATTGGGATGCCTCCACGGTAACGCCGTGCCTTTTAATGTGGTTTATGGGGTAGAGGTCAACAGGGTTAGCGAGGGTCGCTGCCGGGGGTGTCATGGTGGAGTTTAGGAGAAAGATGCGCAACGGATGACCTTATCACGATCTGGGAGTGAAAAGCTGGAGCGATCCGCGGAAAAGTGTCCCGCAACCCAACGCTGGCCTCAGTTTTCATCCCTCGCCTACCACACGCATGTTGGTATATCCAATGTCCATCGAGACAACATCTATGGTGAACCACCCGAGTCATAGAGTTCTACAGATTCAAACGATTAGTGCCATGCATTGTATTTTGGGTTACCCAAAACATGGCAGGTGAGGTACTTATCGACTTCACCTGTCCGGGGCAACACGGGAGTCTCCAACGTGCGTTATGTCGGAGGCGATTTCCACGCTTGACTTGAGATAGACACACGATAAGCTGGGTCGGCCGATCTGAGCAAGAAATGATCCTGTATTTTGGTCGATAGTCCCCTTCATGACGGCAGACGCGTTGTGGTATTGTCGTTTCTGCTGTCGGCAATGTTATAGTTATAAAATCCCCCCGCAACAACGCCGCTGTCGGCTCGCTTCCCCCACCAGCATGTTGTCCCAGAATTTCGTGCTCGAGAAGGACCCGCTCTCCCTGGATCGCATCCGTTCAGTCTTGGTTCGGCTTGAAGATACCATCATTTTTGATCTCATAGAGCGCGCCCAGTTCGCCCACAATCCTCGGATGTACGTTCGGGGCGCTTTTACCGAACTCAAACAGCTCGGTTTCGATGGCACCTGGCTAGAGTGGTTTTTGAAAGAGACCGAAACTTTCCACGGTGCGTTACCTTCCCAGCGCTAACGAGACCCTCGATGATCATGTTGCCCTCACAGCCAAAGCACGGAGGTACACCAGGTAGGGCCCATCGTCCCTCTATCGCCCCTCCTTTTCAACCCGGATCACAACTCGGACAGTCCCGACGAATATCCGTTCACCAGCGATCTTCCCCGTCCCGTTCTGAAGCCGCTCGTCTTTCCCAAGATCCTTTATCCAAACGACATCAACGTAAATGCCATCATACTTGCCTTTTACACCCGCGACATTGTTCCCCGCATCACGAAACGTGCCACTTTAGCCCTCTTTGCATCCAAATGCTCAAATGGCATCGGCGAAGACGAGGACGATGGCAACTATGGCAGTGCTGCCACCATCGACGTCGAGGTTCTGCAAGCCGTCAGCAAGCGTGTCCATTACGGTATCTACCCGGCCTTGTGCTGTCCTCATGAGAATGATGACTGATCCAGCTTTCAGGGAAGTTCGTGTCGGAATCGAAATTCTCTGCTGACCCTGCCGCTTTCATTCCTCACATTCTCAAACCGAACAGGCACGCACTTGAGGCGCTCATCACCAAACCTGAAGTAGAACGCAAACTGCTCTTGCGTCTACGCAAGAAAGCCTCCACTTACGCACAGGAATTCAATCCAGAGGGCGATGCCATTGCGAATTCCAATGTGAATGGCACCGCCAAGATAGACGTAGACGGCGTCGTGGAGCTGTACGAAAATTACATTATACCCCTTACCAAGCAAGTCGAGGTATGTTGGTGTTCGTCGGCTTTATCGCCACATGAATGAATAGTATCACAAGGTCGATTACCTCTTGCATCGGTTGGATGGCATGTCAGAAGAAGAGATAGACCGACTTGCTGGTCGCTGTACATGAGACTCGTCGTTGCTTGTAAATGTGGAACTCCATAGGGATAAAAAAAAACACCTTTTCATAAGCAAGATATCGCACGAACGGGTACAAGTACGCAGCATGGTATGCAATCCAAAGCGCAGGAGTGAAGCAAGAACTAAAAAAAAAACATGGATCTTTACTACGCCAGCTGGCGCAGATATCATCACATAGGCTATAATAAACAGAAACGCAAGGCATCGAATCGAAATCAGCAATCGGGAAGAGATCCACGAAAGGAGAAAGAAGAGGCGATAAACAAGAACACAACAGCTCAGGAGGCACTAAATATATGCTACAACCCGAGATCTGGGTGGGTGCATCAACACGCATTTCCCATCAGGAGAGCACGGAGCAACCCACCTTCAAGAAGTCGCTTTGTTTCCTCAGGACCTATGGTCCGAGTGGCACGTTTTGCGAGAAGCTTCTCAGTTCTGTATTTCTCATACAGAACCTCGCGAGTGTGGGCCTTGAGAACCTGTCATTTAAATCAAGGTCATGAGCATTCTAGCCTCGAATAGCATCGCCCACGTAAAATGGAGCACACCGACCTTCATGTGTGTTAGCAGGATAGCCGTTCGAAGCGCTGCAAAATCGCAGTGTTCAGGGTTTAGTACGTCAACAGTTCCCCATCGGAACTTCCTGGTAAACACGCCCCTCAGACTCTCTGGTGGAGCAAATATACCTGATTTGCGAGATGCTATGGTCAAGTCTGGGGTAGTCGCCGCTTCGACAGGGCTCGAGGCTCCTTCCGAGTCCTCATGGGTGTGCGAATAGTTTGAATCAGCGGTGGCAGGACGCATCCGCGGAGGTTTGGGGGAACTCGAAAGTTCTGGAGCGATGAGGGCGAACGGGAGAAAGGTCTCAAGGTTCACCCTTGTCACCGCCTGGGCTGAAAAGCGAATGTTTGCGACATTATCTTCCTCG
Source organism: Xanthoconium separans (assembly GCA_038089695.1). Classification (NCBI taxonomy): domain Eukaryota; kingdom Fungi; phylum Basidiomycota; class Agaricomycetes; order Boletales; family Boletaceae; genus Xanthoconium; species Xanthoconium separans. The sequence continues at coordinate 18,272 of JBBPLG010000229.1, read as the reverse complement.
CCCTCATCAGGGTATTGAGGCTCCCTTTCGTCCTGCGCGATAGACGAGAGGTCCCGACGTGATCGGGAACGAGAGCGGGCTACGCGTGTCCCTTTCAGGGTGATCACGGTACGTGAAACTCTATCCTTTTCGGTGTCGTCGTCGTCGTCGTCGTCAATGCTGTGAGTGTTGCCATTCTCAGCGTGATGGGCTGCACCATTGACTCCATTTTGCAGGCCATTCGTGGCCTCTTGTTGTGGTGGCGACTGTGGATGGAATTCTTGCCTCGCTTTGGGGGTGGAAAACACGCCAAAACCTAAACCAGCATATCGTAGCCCTTCACGTACAGCCGTCTTGACTGCGGACAGGCTTTCGTCTGTCAGGGAATCTGCCTTGCCAATGACAGGAAGCACGTTGACGCGGGCCGAGAGGCGACCGATCACGCGCAGTTCAGCGGGTGACATCATAATACCACCGGAATACTCGACCGCCTCATCAATTGCCGAAGCCAAAGCAACTGTGGTTTCGGAAACGGACCTCTCGTGCACGAACTGTCCACGGGTCACGTTCCTCGTCGAAGTGGGGTCGATCATGAAGATACAGCTAGGATGGTCAGATGTGGATACTAAACGCAAGTGGTCATTGTCTCTCACAGATGCACGTGCTGATCCCCTCTGCTCTGTCTGAGCACTTTGGACTCCTGAACCGAACTTAGAACGAGGGAAACACGGGCAGATCAGGTGCACCAACCTCGTTCATGGTGGTAGCATATTGCTCGTCAATGTATTTGATGAGATTGGTAACTTGACGTTCGACACTCAGCTCTCTCCCCGGGGCGAAATCTAGGCCCGGAGTATCAATGACCGTCAAACGTATGCGGTCATACCGAGATTCGCATATTTCAACACACGCAGTATTGATCGTCTGCGTGTGCTTGAGTCCGTCTTTCATGAAACGATCTAGAGCAGCGCGTTGCTCTCCGGTGGCGGCGGGAGAAATGTCGGCAGTGTCGACTAGGAGGCGCAACAAGGACGTTTTGCCGGTGCCGCGGGCACCGACGACCTGAGACGCGTTTGAGTAACGTAAGAATAAGTTAAAAGAGAGGTCAAACCATGAGATTGAACGCTGGCGGGGTGCGGTTCCTGCGCTGAGTGCGACGAGTCGTGGCGCCAGCGCCGGATTGACTTTTCCATGTTTCGAATGCAGAAGGGGGATGGGGCGACGACATGTACAAGGAAGAAATTTTGTTCGGTTTCGCGTTTGGTGTCTCCGGTGGTTGACCTGAGTGAAATCGAAACGGTTTATGGAAAGGAATGGGGGCATGGTCGAAGGAGTGGAGAGAGCTTTTGACCGCACCTTGATATAGGTGAGGTTCCGGAACTGGGGGAGTTTCGCGCAGGACTGAGACGTCGACGAGGTTTTCTGGCCACGGAATGCCTTGGGGGCTGAGCTTTGGCAGCGACGGGGATGTTTTCAAGAGTTCAGCGTCGCTGCTGGCGCTGTTGGCTCTGGGTCGCTTCCGGAACGAAAACATGGCGCGTTGGGTATGTACACAATGAGAGTAAAGAGCGTTGGCAAGCTGCAACTGGATAGCACGAGATGCGACGATGGTCAAGTCCGCTTCAGCTTCGCAACAAAGGAACGCGGACATGTAAAATTAAGGAACAGTTGCGACATGGCAACCGTCCTCACTTTTGCGTCTTCCTAGACTTCATTTTTCCAAACATACATACAGAAGATGCTCGATAGCTGTGGTAGAAAAATAAATGGACAGTGAAAAGAAAAAGATGAGTCGCTTTCAGAACCAGAGACGGAAAAGTACAGTACAAGGCGGTCCGACTGCGAAAAACGAGATAACCCAAAACGATGATTCGAGTAATGTGTGCAAGCTTCCACGGAGCGAGCATGGACGAATCAATATGTCTACAGTCCATACCTGGACCGAAGATACGACGGAGGACGTACGGGGGTGATAAGACTCGCGGGTAGCCAGAACCTCAGGGAGTCGTGTGATGCTTAGGGTATTATGTGACCGGTGGATTCGTCCACTCTCATTCTCTTTTGGATCTGGGGGGGCTCCATGTCGTCAATTTTTCTTTTCAAGTCAATATCCATGGACTCTCCGAGTGTGTCCTCCAAAGGGGTGCCGTTTTGATAACGTACGTCACCAACTACCGTAGAAGATGGCGGTGACTGCGTCGGAGGAGAATGTAGCGAGGGCGGCACAACACTTGGTAGAACTTTTGATGACAGGGAGGCGCGTCGGCCACCCTTTTTGCTCGCGCCATTGTTGCTGTCATGGTTGTAGTTGCACGGAAGCGAACGCCGTGCACAGCTCGAACACGCTGGATGAGCACCATCACATTTGGTTTTCCGAGCTATAAATGCCTTGAGCTTGTGCATGCTCAACACCGTCGGAGATCTCACCTCGGCAAAAGTTGCAAGCGACTACCTTGGGTCCTGCGCTCGTCGTTTGGCGAGGGGTCCGTCCTGGTATGGTAGAAGCACGCTTTCTTTGAGCAGCTTGCTGCTCTGACGCCGGTCTGATCGGCGGGAGGGGAGGCGCCGTCATCGATGCTGTCGGCGAACTCTCAGGAAGCGCGAGGGTGGCGATATGCGGCAGTTCGTTATCTTTGAATAGGGGTCGTCCATCGGAAGTCGGGGGTCCAGAAGGGTTGTGTTTCGGTCGCACGACCGGCGTGATGGTGGGAAGTGGTTCACGGGGCTCGGACGGTCCAGCCACAGCCTGTGAGAAGCCGTCCAGGACCGGACGCTTTTCGACGTTGGAGCTCCTCCGCGACAATGGTTGCGAAGGCATCTCAGGGGAGACCGACGGATCATTCTCATCCGCCGATCTTTCCTCCGCACTGCCTTCAGACTCGCTTTCGTCTTCCTTGCGTCTGTTAGAGTTCCGCCGCTTGCTGGTCTGCGGCATGTAATCACAGGGATTGGATCGCTTGAGACACTGACCGCAAGCAGGGCGTCCACCGTCGCATTTAAGTTTACGAGCTGTGATATGATCGGTTTAGTTCCAATCATGTTGCCAAAAAAAAAAAACTTTTGCGACGCACAGCGGCAAAAATTGCAGGCAACGGTGATTTTCTTCGTCCTCAGTTTTGAAGACCCTAGTCAAGTTGTTTAAATGCGTCGTCGGACGAGCGTGCAGATGCTGCTTACTGCCAGTGGCCTTGACGTGGTTGGGAGGGACAGATGGACCGTCACCCATGGTCCGCGTGATTGGCATTGCACGCGGGTCTGTCCCTGGCGGAACATCTCGGGGGATGGTCAGTGAAGAGTTCCGAACAGCCCCGTGTCCGCAGGTCTCGATACTCAAGATGGGCCGTGGTGTATGAGACAAAGCGGCGAGTTGACTGCGTGGAACCATGTTCTGCTGCATCTGGTGTGTGTGGAGTGGGTGATTAGCAGAATGGTGCTGGATGAGGTATTCGTTTCTGAATTTGTCAAATAGATACTCGCGAGTGTATTTCTGCAACGTCTATCCATTACGGTGTCAATCTGGACAGGAAGAGGGACAGGAGGGATCACTGACCTCCATATGATGGAAGATGGCATGTCGTAACTGCAGAAAGTCGCACTGATTGGGGTCGAGCACGTCCATGGATCCCCACCGGTAGCTCCGTGTGAACTTGCCACGGGCAAGCTTGGAAGGGCATGGCTGATGGGGGGAAGGTGTGTATTGCTGGACTAATTCATGACGCGAGAGGGGCAGGCGAGTGACGCCGTCGCTATGCGAATATATTTCGGGAGAGATGAGTGCATAAGGAAGACGCAAGAAGGAAGGAGTTGCGGGCGAGGTTGGAGGAGACGGCTGACCGGGAGAAGACCTAGTCGTGTGGTTACCATAACCATTGGCTGCTTCACTTTTGACAGGGAGCCCAGACTCGGCCACGTCTTTGCGGTGCTGATAGTGCGGATGCGTGTCCATATCGAAGATCCCGAAGCCAATTCCGGCTTCCGCGAGATCTCGGCGTACGGCCATCTTGACAGCTGTTAGACGGTCGTTTGTCAACGTGTCCGCGCGTGCAATCACGGGAAGCACGTTGACGCGGGCAGACAACCTTCTGATTGTGTTGATTTCCACTGCTGGAAGGGTTGGACGGCAGAGGATAGGATTCGTGGTGACTGGAGGCTCAAGAATGACGGGCTCGGTGTCAGTATGGGAGAAACTGTTGGTGCGGGCCCTGGAGACGAGGGGGGCGGGAGGGCCGGGGACGGAAGGAGGGATGATCGTGTCGGGATCCAAAAAGTATATACACCTGGATGGGAGGTCAGCTGTGAGATACGGGAAACGTAAGCGCCCATGTCGAGGGAACGCACAAGTGGATGTTGTTGTCCCCTGTCTGAGCCTTCCAGTCCTAGAAGGGGGGGACGTGAGGGGGGGAGAGGGGGAGAGGGGAGAATAACGGGTACTGACGTCTTCGATGCCTTCTGCGAAGCGGGAATCGATTTGACGAATGATTTCTTGGATTGACCGCTCGGCGGCATGGTCGTCGGCGAAGTCGAGGGAGGGGGTGTCGATGAGGGTGAGAGCGAGGACGGAGGGCTGAGAGTTCTGGTCGAGGGCGAGGTCGATGTTGATGGAGGCGGAGCGAATGTGGGAGGTGTGACCGCTGCAGCCCTGGACGAACTTTGCGACGGAGGCGAGCTGGTCCTTGGACGCGGAGTGGGAGATGTCGCTGGTGTCGAGGAGGAGACGGAGAAAGGAGGTCTTTCCGGTGCGCTGGCCAGCGACCATGAGGGAATAGCCTCTGGCATGGCCGGGGAGGGGATCGAGAGCGTTGCCAGCTGTTCCGGGGTGCATGCCGTTTGGGGAGTAGCGGGTTGTGTGAATGCTGGGGGTAGAGGGGCGGATGTGAGGGCGGGGGTGGAAAGCGTCGGGGATGTCGATGTGGTCGTTGTTGTCGACGACGAGCGACATTGTGAGGACGACGTCCGTGCTCGGGGGGGAGACAGAGCGAGGGTTGCCCGCGAGGCGAGGCTGGCGCGGGGATGATAAAAGAGGGACCACAAACGGAGCCGAGCGTCAGATACCGAACCAATCGGATCACTTCGTTCAAAATTATTATCTCTACCGCGGAACTAAATTATATTATTATTATATAATTGTATATTTACCTCCTTTTATGGTACTCCCGAGGGTCCGGCCACGTCCGGATCCCCCGCGCTCTTCCTCCCCGCCTTCTTCCCCCGCCGTGTCCCCTTGGGCGCCTTCCCCGGACCTCGCCGTCGCGGGTGCTCCTGGTAGTTGCACGCCAGCGACCGTGTCTCGCAGTTTGAGCATCGCGGTCGTCCACCGTCACAGCGCAGCTTCCGTCCTGTACGGTCGTCATCCTCCGATATCGTGTGCGTGTGTATCGTCGCCGCTCACCTCTGCAGAAATCACACGCAACGTAAATCTTCCGAATGACCCTCTTTTCCTCGCCCGCTCCCATGTCTACCCGCCCCCTCTTTCCCCGCTGTTGCGTGCTCCTCGTGTCCGTCGCTCTCTCACTCCCCTCTTCATCCATTCTCGGCACTGGTCCCACAGCCGGCCCATCCGGTAGTCGCAGTTGAGGCAGCACCGGCCCCCGCTCATACTCGTCCGGAGACAACATTCCCAGCTCCCCAAGTAGATCCCTCACCGGTGGCAGCACAACCCTCGACGAAGACCCTTCACCCGAGCCATACAACGGCGCAGACCGGTGTTGTCCGTGTTGTAAATCACCAAATTGCGGTGGCCGAAGCAGTCGCGATTCAGAGTGTTCTATCTCAAGGTTCAGTTAATTTCGTCTCGTCAATCCCCCTGTTCACTTACCATGACGAGATATCGCCGAGTCCGAACCACCAGGTGGGTCAATAGTCGGTGTAAGTGGTGGTTCAAAACCAGGGCTGATCCGTCGTTGAAATCTGGGAGGGGGTTGTTCATCCCGTTCCGGCGATGACCAGCGCATGGGATCCCAAGGGAAGGATTTTCTGGGACGAGCGAGGACAAACAGTGGATTTCCATGTTGTCGTCGGGAGCCGGGAGCGTCAACAGCCGCGGCAGCTGCTCTCGTCTCGTCGTCGCGCAGGAATTTTGGGGCAGTCCTTTGAAATTCGAGCGACTTGTCTTGTAGTCGTATGACAAACGTGAAACATTGATAGGATTGATCGAGGGGGGGCTGACTCGGTGTCTTTGCCGCAGTCACCCGCCTTCCACATATGTCTAGGTTGGTCCTGCACTCCGGTAACAGCGCAGTAGTCTATTTTCCTGCTCAACCTTGGCGAGACAGCTGGTGGATCTTGGCCACTCACCAGATCCCAGCTAGAGAATAATAACCCACTACCAAATCGAACGGAAAGCAACCTTGTAATATCGACCAAGATGGTAATAGACGAGTGACATGGCTTGTCACCGACCTGATGGGCCGTGCCATTCAGATGCCGACCACAAGCGAAACATCCCGAGCATAAGAGTCCCTAGGCATGTGGATCAGTGTGCGTGAGCAAGTAGGTTTCCAAAGCGACACCAGTGATCGGCGTGACTTGGTAGAGTGTGACCGCAGCGTGACTAAGGGTTCTGACCAGGTGCTGTTTCGAGGACCGTCGTCATCATATCCACGTTGCATTTTATTCCGTAGGCCCCGGCATCACAAGATTATGATGATTTTAAAGTGCCTGTCGAGATGACTCGTCGAAAAACCAATTGCAAAGTACGTACCGTACGTATTACTGTTAAAATGCTGCGTGATTGTGCGACACGTAGACGCCAGGTACGTTGTATGTGGGTGGGTGGAAGGCACACTGGTCCGAACAGATCGACACATGCTTGTACAATTAAGGAATTGGCTGACTCAGCAGACTCAACAAAACTCTGAATTGTCAAGGCCAAGTTTTTTTCCAGCCTCTGACAGCTCGGATTTCATATCTATGCTGTCGTCAGTCGCGTCAAGACATGTCTGTAGGCCCGTCCCGAGGCTCGCAAGGACTTTTTCTTCCCTGGGTCCAAAATGTGAGGAGAACCCGGTCATCATGAACCGTTATAGCAGGATCGTTACCCAACCAAAGCACCAAGGTGCCAGTCAAGTAAGTTCCTCTCAGTTCCTCCAAGTGTTATCAGCCAGATAGATATACAGGCAATGCTGTACGCGACGGATGGCGTCGACAACGAATCCGACTTGCAAAAGGCCATGGTCGGCGTCGCCAGTGTCTGGTAACCCAATCATGTTCTTCCTTTTTCTATCGTCTCTAACCTTTGCTGCAGGTACGAGGGGAATCCGTGAGCATTTCTGACAGTAACGCACATGGAACTCTGCAAAACTCATCGTGTGTAACAGATGCAATAGACATTTACTGGAACTCGGACAGGTCATCAAAGCATCCATATGCGAATCCGAAATGATCGGGTACCAGTTTGGCACGGTTGGTGTCAGTGATGGTATCAGCAATGGAACGGCGGGGATGAACTATTCCCTGCAATCAAGAGATCTTATCGCAGACCAGGTCGAAACTGCCGCTGGTGGCCATTGGCTCGATGGCATGGTTGTCGTCCCAGGATGCGACAAGAATATGCCTGGTGTGCTCATGGCCCGTGGGTGATTTCATTCACAGCATTGGTCCGTGTCTCACTGTATGCAGTCGGGAGGCTCAACCGACCCGGTCTGATGGTGTATGGAGGTACCATCCGTGCGGGTTCGTGCGAGGGGCAGTCCCAGCTTGATATTATATCTGCCTTTCAGTCGTACGGAAAGTATCTGCAGGACGGGCAAACTCCCGAGGCAGAAGCTTACCGCTATAATACTGTGCGGCATGCTTGTCCCGGGCCGGGCGCCTGCGGTGGTGTGGGTGGCAACACACCATTTTATGTATCGCGACGCTAAGTTCCTTCCAAGATGTACACAGCAAACACAATGGCCAGCGCTGCGGAAGCTCTTGGGATGACGTTACCGGGTTCGTCATCCTTTCTCGCCGAGTCCGCGGAAAAGATGGACGAATGCAATTCTGTCGGTGTCGCTATGCGGAATCTGATCGAGAAAAGTATTTTACCAAGAGACATCATGACAAGGACCGCTTTTGAAAATGCAATGGTGCGGACTTATTGCCTACACGTTATCATGATTCAGCCTCGAAAGAATTTGTTAAAAGTAGACTCTGGTCATGATTCTCGGCGGATCTACCAATGCAGTGTTGCATTTGATTGCCATAGCGCACTCCGTCGGCATCACACTCACTGTTGATGATTTTGCTCGAGTTTCCGATACCACCCCGTTCTTGGCTGATCTAAAGCCAAGTGGCAAATATGTGATGGAAGATCTTAGCAAAATCGGTGGCGTGCCTAGTGAGTTTTCTTTCTCTCGTTTCCCTTTCGGGGACCATATGGTGAATGATGTCCAGAGGTCCTCCATTACCTTTTGAAGAACAACTACATCGACGGAGATACCTTGACCGTTACGGGGAAGACTCTGGGAGAAAACCTTGAGCGCTGGGTCCACAAGTATGGAGAGCTTTCTGCAAATCAAAACATCATTCGTCCACTTGACAGCCCCCTCAAACCCACTGGACACATTCGGTGAGACCGGCCAAATATGTGTCAGGACTATTCACGAAACTCCAGAATACCAGGATTTTGCGGGGAAACCTTGCCCCCGGTGGCGCTGTCGCCAAGATAACGGGCAAGGAGGGACTGGAGTTTACCGGCAAGGCGCGAACGTTTGACACCGAAGAGGAATTCATCACTGCTGTCGAAACTGGTTCCATTCGTCGGGGTGAAAAGACAGTTGTCGTCCTCCGGTACCTTGGTCCCAAAGGGGGTCCAGGCATGCGTGAGATGCTCAAACCCACTAGTTTGATTATGGGTGCAGGCCTGGGCTATGACGTTGCGTGCCTGACGGATGGCCGCTTCAGCGGAGGGTAAGGTTCAGGATAAATATACATGCCAGCGAATCTGATCCGGCCGGGCATGCAGCTCACATGGTTTCTGCATTGGCCACGTCGTACCCGAGGCGCATGATGGAGGTCCAATCGCTCTCGTGGAAGACGGCGACACGATTTCGGTGGACGCAGTCTCCAACACCATCGAACTCTACATCTCTCCCGCGGAGATGGAACGCCGTAGAAAGGCATGGAAAGCTCCACCTCTCAAGGTGACCCAGGGTACTCTGTATAAATATGTCAAGACAGTGACAGATGCCAGCCATGGATGCGTGACGGATTCGTAGGTACGCGTTATCGTGGACTGGGTCCAACTCAAAGGTATATAGTAAGCATATAGTCTGGCTTGTATGTACTGTCTAGCATATACGTTTTGGCCGCTTCATAGGACAGCTGTTCCATCTCAAGGATGAGAATTTTTGATCCTACGCTTTTTTTCCGCCTTGGGCATCTTGTTTTTCCGCTTTTCCCGTGCTTCCGTTTTGACCGCCTTCTTGCGTTCCTGCACACGAGGCTCAACCGCCTGCGATCAATTTGGCATGATACAAATACCTTTTTGGCTTCTCGGTCTTCGTGCCGATGGCCCCGGGGTGCTTTCCGCTCCGGCCCCTGATCCTCTTCTCCGGCCCCCTCTTCGCTCGTGTTGTCAGAGAGACCGCTCTCTGGTGACTCACTGTCGTCGACGTACACGTCGTGTTCTCTGGCATCCGAGTCGACCAAACCGATAGTGTTCGCATATATCAGCTTCTGGCCGTCGCCCCCCTTGAGGACATCGATGTCACGCTCTGGGTCGTAGACCTCATTCAACGTCCGCGGAATGTAAGACCGCATGAATACGCTGTCCTCGTGGGTTGTTTGACTCTTGGCATTCCCTGGCTTATCGGCCTCTGCGACATCTCGAGGGAGGTCGTCGGCGGATTCGCCCGCCTCCGTGATCCACCGTTGGAGAACTTCGCCGTCGTGATCCTGCGATCCGCTATCTTTTAATCGATCCTTGGTAACGAACTCAAAACACCGTCTGAGTCCGAGACACCTGACGCCAAAGCGCCCGAAGAATTCCTCAACGTTTTTGATGTCGCTTCGAAGGAAATCGAACGCATGCGGATGGTCGTGTTCGACGCTTTGAGAGACGTCGATGACATAGAGATGAGCATCGTGATAGAGGAGATTGTATTCGGATAGATCGGCGTGTACGAGTTTGCACCGTTGATACATGCGTCGCATGTTGAGCACTAATTCGTGGTATAACGAAGGATACTCTGACGATGGTATCTTTGCATCCTTTAGTCTTGGTGAAGCCCTGGGACGACGGGGTTACAACTTATGGCGACACAATCTACGAACGACACATACCACCCCCCTCGGTCGCCTAAAAATTTCATTACGAGGACGTTCTCTCGGACCTCGACGGGTTCGGGGCAATATATCCCGGCGGTGACGAGACGCTTTAGATTACGCATTTCCTTTTCCGCCCATAGGCGTACCATTTTGCGAGGGTTATGTCTGCTGTACCCTCTTCTAAACCTATATTCGCCCGTGACATAACGGTCTCGATCTTTGAAGACAAGAATGGACGTCTTGTAGATTTTGAGCGCCAAATGAGCGGAGCTTGGCGTGAGTGCATGGTAAACGTTTGCCTGTCTGGATCTTAGACGACTGTAGTTAAAGTGAAGTTTAAACACATACCTCCTTTCCAGTGCTGATGCATCCGTTAACTTCTTGAAGCAGACCACGACCGATCATCTTGAACAAGATGATTCTAGTGCGTGGATCGAGTACCTGCTCGGAAGTAGCTCGATCTGATTTGTCTTTTGCGTTTGCGTACGAGCTTGGGCCCTTTCTGTTGATGCCCACGCCCATGGCGTATGGCTGGTCTATCTTGGAGATCCTTGAGGAATACTTTGATAGTGCTGCGAGTTGGGTAGCTGTCCTGTCTTTGGCGTGGATTGTCGCATTGCGAGGGTGGTTGACTGCAGGGAGCGGCGCCACTGCAGCGTCCTTGTTGGTGGAAGAGGTGACACCTTGAATGTTGCCACTACGGACAGCGACGTGCTGGCGGAGACGATTGTATTGCTTTGTGAAATCTGAATGTGCATGCAACCTCGTACATCAAGAGCGATAAGCGATGTAAAGAAAGCTCGCCTCGTTCCGCGAACTCCCAGTCTTCGTCCTCGACTCTATCGTCCTCAAGATCGTGTTGGTCGTCGTCTTCGCTTGACTCTGACCACTCGAGAAGTTCATCATCGTCGATGTAATGACCACCCTGTCGTGGATCGTTGTTCTGTGCATCCTCCAAAGCGTCTTGGAATTGTCCGGGGACGACGTCGGTGGTGGTGGTCATTATCAAAGCTTGATTTGGATAATTTGCCCCTATCATCAGAAAATCGCCCTTTTCAGGGTAAAACGCCCTCTGCCCGTTCCTGTCATGTCGCCTACAAAAGAACTTCACTAGCCCCGAAAAATTCTCAGATTTGACCACCATCTCAATCCTCATGCAGGCAATTCGCAAGCGAAACCCATTTACCTTTCAGTCAGAGGACCATGACAGCAGCAGAGCAGTGCTCGATGAACAAGGCAACGTGTCTCCACAGTGACATGTACGTGTGTGCTGACCGGCTCACAGAACAGGCAGAAGTGGTGGACCGACTCAAGGAACAAAACGTTTCGTCTAATAACCAGAACCGAATCGCTTTGCAACTGATGCTCGGACTGTCATGCTTGCTGTGCGTTCGTTTCGGTTTCTTCCCGTCTCCTCGTCTTTCTGAGCCCTGCTGTCACAGATATGTCATCTACATGTTCTCAGACAGGACAACCCCGCTTTTTGCCATCTTCCCGCCATCTCCCGGGACTGGTCAAACCACGGCCCCGCTCGACATGAGCGGGATTCTCACCTACATCGCTATACTCATTCACGTCAACCTCAGTCTGATTGTCCACCCTTGGAACATCATCATCGCTGGCCGAGTCATTCGGGCAATCGGATTCTTGGAAACGTTTGCGTGGTCTGCTGCTGGTCCACTGCTTTCTGTATATTTTGGTCGGGCATGGCAGACGACCGTGTGGTGGTGTATCCCAGGGTTTCTGACCTACGTCGTCTATGCGGTACACGGATGGATAAGAAAGGCGGATGAAGATGTACTGGAATTGGAGAGATTGCAGTACAAAGCACCTGGTGCATGAGTAGACATTTTGTATCCTTCACTTGATCGTTCACTGCCATCATATGAGTAATTCAACAACTTCGTTCAGAGCATCCGTCGTTCTGGTGCTGGAAGAAATCAAAAGCATCAGCGTGCTGCACCGTTCAACTGCCAAACAACTCGAATTCGCTCTCCATGTCTGCTTGGTAGCGTACGGTGTCCGGTAAGTCCGATAACACGGACTGCAACGTTTTCATTACTGTCGTGTAGCACAGGTTATCTAGTGGACGCAGTCTGTCCACCAAACCCAGCGAAAACGTTTAGCACTCTCCTCCTGGCTCTCCGCGAAAAGGTGCGCCGGTGGTGTTTTCAGTATTCACCGCCCGAATGACGATCTGCGTTGCCTGGATAGACCAACGTGTTCAAAGACGTCGTATTTTGGCATCATCCCCCCACCGCACAGTCATTCCTAGTCCACGTCCCGCTCCTGCAAGACAAGATCACCGCACTCCTCGGTGGAGCCAGGCAGCAGTGTGTCTTTGTCAAACTGGACAAGTGTCCATCGGTGGTAAGCAACGAGCCCTTGCAGCACCGCGCCTCATCATCCCATCTCAGTCGAGCGATCTTCCAGATGCGCTGCGCGACGCTCTGCATGGCTTGCGATCCACCATGGCCGAGTCCCCTGACGCGCGAGTGCTCTCCCTGTCCGAGTTATTTACTCAAGATATCCTCATCCCGCTCGCGGCGGTGGCGATCGACTACCCTGTCGCATATTTCCCTGCCTGTTCGACCCAGACATCGTTTCTGCAAAGGGAGGCATTGGACGTTTATACGGTCTCTTTCAAATCGGCGATCAACACCTCGTTTGATACCTTGGAGAGGGGACATGTGTTGCTGAAATTCTCCTGCCCGCAGATTCTCGCTGGCGATGATTTGGAACTGTCACCAAGTAGAATGATGGCGAAACTTCACGTCAAGTTTGCGCCAGTTCTTGAGCGTATAGGAGCGTTCGTTGTCGTCACCCATCACACCGAAATCCTAGAGAGAGTAGCGCTATGAAATCAAAACAAAAACAGCTAGTCTACATCCACGTTGATAATTTTGATATCTTCAAATGGTTTGTCCACTTTGTTTACCTTGACGTTTTCGATTGCATGAACAACCTCAAGTCCAGAAAAGACGCGCCCAAATATCGTGTGTTTCTTGTCCAGCCACGGCGTTGCTGTCGTGGTAATGAAGAACTGCGAACCGTTCGTGTTCGGTCCCGCATTGGCCATGCTCACGGTGTATGGTCTGACGTGATGTTACCAAATGACGCCTTTCGTATGCGTTGCCCACGTACCGATCATGTTTGAGGTCATCTGAGAATTCATCCTCAAATTCTCCACCCCAGATCGACGTGCCTCCAGTTCCATCCCCAAGTGGGTCTCCCGTTTGAATCATAAACTTTGCAATGACACGGTGGAATATAATACCCTCGAAAAACCCGCTTCTTGCGTGACCCACAAAGTTTTCGACAGTTTTTGGTGCCTGATCGGGGAACAGTCGGATGTGGATATCTCCCATGGACGTGTGGATAACGGCAGAGTTGGCCAACGGGGATGGACCACCTTTGCCCACCGCGGAGGCGGTTGCGATGGACTGTTCTTCGCGAGTAGGCTTTTCATTGAATACGTCTCGGTCGTTGAGTTTGCTGTCCCTGCAGAGAGTCGTCAACTTTAATCACCAAAGTATAACGTTCTCTCAACATACTCTGGTTCTGAACGTGTGAAAAGATAGAACCTCTGACGTTTATAGCCTGTGCAAAAGAGTGTTGGGTCACGAGCGGCTTTATTGGCTAGAATGGGATTTGCAGATGCAGCCATGGCCAACGTCGTAAGACCCTTTTTAGCAGGTGCTCCCTGGTACAGCGTAAGATTCATCCATCGAACAGCCTCGTCTTTTCCCAGCAATCTGGAAACACGATTCGTCACCGTGTTTACCACTAAAGAAGAATGTTAAGCAATGCAACGGAACCCATTGAGAACAAACCTTTAATTCCAAGTAATGTTGGATAGATGATAAACGCGCCGCTCTCGTCCCATACAACATTGCTCCACATCCCCGGTACCCGTCCGTCCGGACCGGGCATCTCGAGTTCACGCTCCACTGCAAGGCGTCGGCCGAACTCCATGTCCTCGACCTTGTATACAGCAGTCCCTGCTTGTTGCATCTCTTGGATCGCGGCAAGGGATTCGTCGTATTTCCGCGTTAGCTTCCCTGACAGGAACGAAAATATGCGAACTTGGCGGTCGGGTAGTGAAAAGGTTACAAACGAATTGGAATCCGGGGAGAGGGTAATGCATGTAGGTATTGATTTAGCCTGAAAACGTGAGTTGTGGAGCTCTTTTCTCCATCGAAAATAGATGTACCTTTTTGAACTCGTATAGATCCGTCGAGCTCTTGAATGACCACATGCCGGGGATGTTCTTTGGTAGTTCAAAGGGTTCTATGGGTTTCCAAAACTCGACAAATCCATTTTCATCCGCGGATATAACCGTGTCATATCGGTCACTATACTGAAAAATATTGAACATTTGATCGAGGTTATATCCAATTAAACTTACGGCCATTAGATGAACAGGTGAACGATGCAGTCTATCGACCGAGACAAGAGGTTTCTCATCGCCTCTGCCATCGTATATCCTAATCACACCAGATGATTGTTCTGAGCTGGAGTCGGAGTGTAAGCAGCCCAACGACGCGGGGGAACGCGTAAAGGCTCACATTGCTAGCAGCCCTTGAGCCTGACCACGCTTGTGCACCCAACAACACGCATGGGGCACAAAGCCAAGCTTCAGCATATTTATCATGTCTTTTCCGGAACGATTCAGCACAAAACACTCGATGCAAGGGAATGATGCACACCAAAGTTGACGACATCGAAGACCTTTGCAGACCCATCCTCGGAGATGCTGGCAAACAACTGACCGTCTGCGCTCACGGAAACACCTACGATCGGTGATGCGTGGGCTCGGAAGTGTTTTACAAACTCGATTCCAGATTCCTGTTTCTTCCACAGTTTCAAGTGACCGTCGATGGATGTAGTGATGAGGAAATCAGTCCTGTGACACGCGTGAGCATACTTGGCTAATATGTTCCTTCCCACTACGCACTTAGTCATGACGCAAAAGTTGAGCGCGTCCCGGTGCATGAAAGACTGGTAATATTGGTCTGCATTCGGAAGATGGTCGAGGTATAGCTTTTCGTGCGGAAGGACTAATATGGACTCAGAGATGTGTTCCAAGCGCGAGCAAGCACGACATGCTCACCTTTTCGCTTCTTCTTTATGGCCCCATTCGCGCCGGACGGCATGGGCATTGGCCCGATGTCCTCGTCACTCTGGTCGTCATCTGCAGCGGGCACAACGTTCTGCTCGTCCCGCTCTCGCTTTCCGAGCACGGTCGCCTCGTTTTCAGAGTCTGACATCACGGGTTGTAGCAAGTTGGGGTGATCACGTGGAGAATTAGATTGTCTACATAAATAAACTACATAAGACTACACTCCTTGTCTGTCTTTGAAGACAACTCCTTGGCACGCTGCGCCTCCTCCTCTGCCAGCAACAACTTCTCCTGCTCTGTCAAGAGCTGTCATCGCGTCAGCAATTTCGCAAGGATACTACTCAAACATAGTACTTACCCCCTTCTTCGCCCGTTCCAACATGGCCTTTCTCTTGCTCTCTCTCTCCGCCTTGGCGCGGCTAGGGATGGGGTCGAGCGAATTATGCCGTGGAAAAGATGGATGGGGGAACGAACGACAGCGGATCCAAAAGTTTCGCGATTTGCGAGTCAGAAGATGTTCGACATGTGATGGGTGATGGTGATGGTGAGGTACGTTTGAGTGGAGATGTAGGGAAAGAAGGGGTGCTAACGGGTTATGAGTGTTTACCGAACGAGAGGGCCGAAATTTGACTCACCGATTAGTCTTGGAGAATGGGATGTTCAACGCAGCCAGATTTGAAGGTCTCGAAACACCAGACGACGACGGCAGTGGGTGGGAACGGGCATTGGATGCATCGGATGTTTGCGCAGGGGCAATCTTAAGAGGGAACTTGAACCCTGCCGATGAAGATTTGGTTTGCAAATGGGAAGCAGAAGCTGTCACGGTCGATGTCAGACTCGAGCAGCTGTGATCGTTTGGAAAGCGATGCTGAGGGCAGTACTGCTTCTTGCAGGCCTGTAGGCTGCTTGAGACTATCTAGGGTGAATAGCAGAGCGGAAACGCACGTCACAAGAGATTGGCGCATAGAGAACCTTTCCACATTTGCCTCGTGCACACACGGGCCGAGACCTGGCCCTGCCAGATCGACCCGTCATGACGCTACACTCTGTACTGATGTGACGTTCCATGCGGATGTTGGGATCCTCTCCTGGGGGTATAGCAACTGGGGTATTGCATAGCGGGCCTGGGATGAATGTGAGCAGGCGAGGTGACGATTAAAGTGAACGACCTACAACTTGGGGCAACACGATTATGCTTGCTCTCGTCGTATTCTGGACACCGATGGGCTGCGACGAGAAAGTGCTCCCCACAGAAACTCTTTGAGCAATGTTGGCACTTGAATGGAAGGAAATCCACAAGGAGACACGAGTCCTCGGAGCATTGTTGGCCTATGGACAAGAGCTGGGTCTCGCGTTCGGTGGTGGTGTTGGATGTCATTGGTGATGATGGGAGTAACGAAACAAGAGCGCGCGTTATGGGATTATAACCAATGGACGCGTAAGCCAAAGCGCATTGCGCAAGCTACCTTTTTGTAAGCACTGCTCGGCGCTATCTCGACTGTGGGGGCCGATTGCTGACAAAGTTGATCCGTACTCCTCGTTTGGTCACTCTTGCGATTCTATACCCTTGTATCAACCCACCAGCCGAATTTTGGAACGTATTGTTTCCCAAAGGATGTGTGTTGATGTACTCGTGTACTCGTTCGGTACGTCTGTCGACTTTCTTGAGCGTTCACCTGCCAGTGATGAGTTATTATTTGAACCCAATATCAAGAAGGTCGATCGGGGCTGTTGGTAACTTCACCTCGTCAGCTTGGCCCAGAGAATGAATACGAGTCGGGTTTGAAGCGCCGTGCTCACTTCTTTCCGTAGCGAGCGCTCACAGGGACGCGTTTAGCACGTCGACGATCCAAGGATGTACACGCTGCATCCGTTGATAGAATTTAACGGCCACCAGTTTGCCAACAGATGTGCTTAAAATCGCAACAATTTCCAATACTTCAATGTGTTTATTGATAGTTTTCATGGCGAACCGTTGCCTTTTGGTCAGCTTCCACTCAAGGTGCATGTTTTCAAGGACACGGAGTGGGAAGCCCTCCCCAAGTTTCTCCAGTGTAGGAGGTAGGAGAAACTCGAAGAGGCGGGCTGGCCCTTCTTTTCACAACCAAACCTCGACGATGTAAACTCCGTGGGAGGTGTGTTCTGCTCACTTGTTTGCTCATTGTGACGATGAACGCTAAATCATGAAAACAGTACTCGTTTACCAACATTCTATTGACTATCTCTTGGCGTACACATCTGCTAATACTGACTTGATGACGTGCTGGTTCTGTAACCTGCCCCGCTGATTTGCACACAGACCTTGTGCTGAATGAAGTTGCCCTAGCGAGAATGTCATGCTGTGTTTTAAAGGTTTCTACAACTGAAGCAGCACAAAAAGGAGCTGCAGCATTCCAAGCAGGTTGTCATCAATGATGCCTCAATGATCCCCATGTCTTGGAGTGCACAGTGCACCACTTGGACTACCCAATCCATTGTCCTTGCTATCTAGTACTGTTGCAAAGAAGCTCACCAATTCTATCTTGACAGTTCTGGCTTCCTTCTGCATCCCAGGTTGCTGACTTGATGAAAATGATGTGGGGAAACATGTACTTGTCTCCTTTCACTGGATCATGTACTTTGGGTTGGTCAATGGTGAGGTATCTTGTGCATGACCAGGCACATGAGTGGTTCCCTGTCATATCCCTAACTTTGACCATAGCTATCAACTCTGAGCAACTCTGGTTGGACTTACCTTAGCAGATTTTGAGAAGTCATTTCCATTCCACGGACTTCGTGCTGTCGTTTGTTCAGGATATATACCTCTATAAATTGGTGCAATGACTCGACTAGAGATAATCCTCCAGGCCCAATCTGACTATAAAATCTGCTGCTAGGACAACGCTAACAATCAGAAACAAACAATAGGTGCTACTCGACTTCT
>JBBPLG010000228.1:9663-32100 GCA_038089695.1 Xanthoconium separans | reverse complement strand
CATGAAAGGTTGACCTGAGGTCCCAACGCAAATGCACGCATGATCTCCAGTTCACAATGATAGAAAGCAAGATAGATAGCTACTTCAAGTTCTGGCGTCGTGTTGCATACGAAGGGACAAATGCTGGTACTAGTGAGGAGGAGGGTGTATACGGCCACCGAACCCGACGCGGTTTATACTTGTGAGCGCGCCACTGTGGTTCTTTCGGGCGCCAGGGTGACCGGTGGCAGGGAGTAAACCCGGAGCCGAATAGACCATGAATGGGACGTACTCTCGGTCACTCTTCCCCTGGCCACGACGAACCACAAATCATAATGTCATCCACCACCTCCTTTTTGATGGCAAACACGGTTCCACGATCCCCTCACATCCACACATCTTCTGCCTTTGATCTACCAACGAAAAAAGTGGACGAGATTGAGCCGCCCAACGATGGGCCTCCGTGTGCGCGTCCAATCGCGTATTTGTATCGTCGGCCATTACAGTGGACGACCGCATTTTGGAAGAACGAGTATTCACAAAGACATTCAGACATACTTTCAGGTCTGTATTCCCGCACTTTGGGTGGCTGGCGTATCACAATGCGTATCTTGAACTGGAGAAGGATGCCCTGAGCGTGGGACTTGGTGCAGAACAGGGGTTGAAAGACTTGTATAAAGTCAAGTCCTCCGACAACGATAGTACCAATGGCTTTTTCGATACGGAAACAACCTGCCAGAATGTCTCCCCCACTCCCTTACCCGCTTGCCTCATATTCGGATGCGGTCACTGAATATGAAACCCTCATAAAGGCCAGCTCGATAACGAAGTGGAGCGAAAATACCAAAGACTTCTCGTGCGGCTCTGTTCTGTTCGATCATGTCAGGAGGGACTGCTGCTTGTCGTCCGGATGACAGCTGGCCCGGGCGTTGTTGCTTGCACAGGTGGCACGCGCGCCATACAGACAAATAACGACGGACTATGGTTAGTTATGGAGTTGGACGTGATTCATTGTCATTACCCAGAGTGACCCGCATGTATGGTGTAAACTTAAGCATGTAATGAACATAAACTACCTACCGCTCAAGAGCCACTGAGTACTACGAGGGGTACTGCGGGTGTCAAGTAGATCACCTCTTTGCATTGGGACTCGATTAGGATTCATCAAAACTGGTGCATTTCGTACTACATTGATCATCCACACTCTTTCAGGTATATCGTACAAAGTAACAAGTTACAAAACGCCTCATTGGTTCAACCGTCGCCAGCTTCGAGACCTTTACCTCGGCATCTCCTACACTTTCTTCGCCCAAGTCCAGCCTCCACCAAGATTCAAGGCAGAACTGACCCCGAACAACACCCCCGAGAACACAGCTGTGGTTGTATCATTGGTTTCAAACTCGGCGATAGCGATGGCGCCAGCATTCCGGAAGTTGAAAGTTTTTGCAGTGAAACTCGCGTAAGTCAAGTAGCCATGCATGGAGCCGACCTGCCACGTGAATCCCCAGGAGAAGCCGTAGCCTACGTGCTCTTTGGTGGTGATGAGCAGCAGTGTGAGGAACCAGCCACTCGAGATGAAACCCCAGGCCGAGGTGGACGAGGCCGAAGGGAGGCCAGCCTTCGCTGGAGTGGTCGTCTGAGGACGCCTTGAGCTCTCCTCGAAACCAGCGGATCCGCCGAGGGACTCTATTCCCTTGATGACCCTGAGCACACTGGAAATGCGGCGTTGTCATGGTCAGCGAGCACAAACATGTCATTTGTGACATGACCCACCTTTCCTTTTCTGCCAACACTGGGTTCTATGCGTGCACAGAATCAGTACATGTTGTCGCGTTGCACAGGATAACCTTACGGAGCTACGAAGATTGACTTCGGCCTGTAATTTGGCTTTCAATTCTTGTGCAGCCGGGTCTTCTCCATGTTGCGCCAGTTCCTTGATGGCCTTTGTCCAGACGCTATGTAATTATGAGCGAGGATATGTGGTAAGGAAAGGAAATATGATTAACTCTGATTTGTAAGGATCCAAGGCCTAGTTATTCATCATAAACAGAGGACCTTGTCCATCAGAACGTCCGTTGGCTTACAGGTACAAGTTCCTTGAATGCCTCGGAGTTCGCTTCATAGGCGGCAGAACCCCCGAGACTTTCGATCTTTTTGATCATCTGGAGTTGGCTGTAGCGCGTAAATTTTGCATATTCGAGGACAATCACGAACAAATAGACTCACGTAGCATAGTCCGCTGGGGAACTAACAGGTTGTTGAGTAGCCATTGGGATTGTCGGAGGGCTGATGAGGAGTAATTGAGTGGATTTGAGAAAGGAGGTGTGGGAATCTCCTCGCTCACTGTCTCTGAATTTATAGCGAGATTGTGTGCGCCTGTATTGATTCGGATGGAGCAAGTACAACCAAGTTTGGTGATAGATGACTCCAGAATGTCACTTGACGATGTTTGTTATCTTTGCTGATTTTACGAGGAAGGAGGTTGCGTACCCCTCGCTAGTCTGGTGATTGCGTCCGTGTACGAGGGAAGCTATCGATAGATTGACATTTACGAGGAAGGAGGTTGCGTACCCCTCGATAGTCTGGTGACTGCGGCCGTGTATGAGGGAAGCCAGTGATAGATGGATCTAGTAAACTTGGCCATGGTGCAATTGGATTTTGGAATTATGGATGGCCCAACAGGTGACGCACGCTGCGACTCAAATCAGTCGAAATGGACCTCTAGCTTGATACTAGTCGAGTCCTCAATGGCTCGATATCATCAATGGCCAGGCCGCTGACTCGTCAAAGTCTTAAGCCCATTATTCCAAAGAAATCGATGACCAAGCTGTCCAGGTCATGCAAGCATCAGGTCCCATTGGAAATGGATCATTGCATTCGAACCATTCAAGCCACCGTATCAGGAGAATAGAACCCATGAGACAGGTACTAGCGCCAGAAGTCAATATTAACCGCCGAAAACACAAATAAAGCATACGGTGCACGTTCGTCCTGTTTGCGAGATCCGCCGAGGGATCCCTCGATTGCGCTCGCCTACTACATCTGGCTCGCGAGCGAGGGAGGCAGCCTCGAGTCATTCGCCGTTCGTTCTCGAAGAGCGCAGATCTGGAGGGACATGGGACTATATTGGGGAGTATTCCTTATCAAGGTTTAAGCGCTTAAGCGGAGCCTCGCGCTATGTATTCAAGTTCCGCCCGACTCGTGTTCTTGTGCTCAAAGTAATGCCTTGTGCAGGTTTTTTTTTTTGGTTTGGGCTGCGCTATCCGACGCTCGGGAAAAGTACTGCACTATATTAGATCCATGGACGAACCAGCCGGTGGGTTTCAGTTCCAACAATCATTTAATCCGTGGTTTGATGACGGGTCTGGGCTGGAATACAGTACAACTTTAGTATGCGATGTGATGTGAAATTGCGAACCTCTTCGAGCGCAGGTTTGTGGGGCTTGTTGTAGCCGCCGATTACAAGACAAAGAGGTGTATCTGTGAGATTTATCTTGCATTGAGTGGTCATGCGCACGAATGAACCTGTTTCAAACCTGGAAAGCCACGAGGTTGCAAAGAATATGAACCAACCCTCGGAGTTAGTCCAACGTTCCACCGTGTCGGTCACACGTCCTGTGTCGACATAGCTGGCAACGAGCCACTCTTATCTGCACCATGCCGTCCCACGTCCATAGTACAATGACTATCGACGACGAGTGGCTCCACCCCCTCAGGCGCGTAACAAATCGCCGTTCTTCTTCCACCCGGCGGGCACGCGACGTGACCTGGATCAACTGAGCAACGTCGTAGATTTTACTGCATATGACCTGCCAGCGAAGAAATGGATAAGATTGATCGCTGCGAAGGTGAGATACTACCTTTCAACAGAGTCCGAAATCGTAGGATTTAGGACGTGATCCGTGGGATGTAAGACTGACAGGCTATCCACTCGCAGGCCATCGTTCGCAGATGATGAAAGATTCGAAATAGTGATCGAGAGGCGGTTTTTGCTAGGGTACGAGCATATCTAGTGAACAAAGTCCGTGACCATCGATCAAGCTCGCAACAGTGGATGTGAGGGTAAGCGCCTACACTGCGATTCTAAATGTGGCATCCGTAGCATGTACATTGTTCTTGTACAATGGGAAGTATTCTGCAGGGCAACTTGAAGGCAAGGTCGAGATTGGTGAATCACATTTACGCTGAGTTGAGACGATGAGCCCAAGACAAAGCTACTGGCTCTATGACGGACTCATGAGAAACATGAATGAATCAAAGCAACTACTCACGGACGAGGATGTCAGTTCATGTTAGATGGGTACAGGTTGGTTGTGTTCGGGACTCCTTACTTTTCCTTGCACAGCTTCATCACCGATCTGACAATCTGGAGGCTTATGTCGCCATTTGGCATGCCAATGTACTCACTATAGCGTTGCTTAAGTCTTAAACCAAATTACTATAGGATCCTTATCTTTGTCAGCGAACGTTCCTGTGTACATCAGGCTTGAAACTCGGAGCAATCCCCAGCTCATGACATCCATTTTGAAAAGTGAAGAGAATGGGTGAGGTGATGTACGCACGACATACCCAACTGACACAGTATTCTTGTTGCTACTGGAACCCTGGAGCAAATCATCGAAAAGGGGTGGCAGGCAGGCATCCTGGTGTCGTCCACCCAATTCGTAGCTCATATCAGCACTGCGAAGATGACTTCGTTATCACGAGTCTACAGTGAGTGCCCACCAGGAACAAGGCAAGATCCTTGGAACATACGACAAGAATGCTGGATCCGGAACGATGATATCAAAAGGACGCGTCGCCTGAAGGCAAGTCAATCCCTTCCGAGACTCACTGGCACTCATGAAAGGTTGACCTGAAATTGCAATGCAAATACGCACATGATCACCAGTTCACAACGATAGAAACGACTGGCAATTACCGTACGATCTCAGCGAGTCAATCGCTCAATCCCACCCGTGCTGATTTGGAACCGGAATATATGCTGGTTGGTTCAGGTCTGACGTCGGGTTGCATGGAAACGAACAAACGCTAGTGGATAAGGAGAAAGGGTGGTGTGTAGCCCGTGAATCGGACGCCGCTCCCTGCGTGCCTGCGCGGCCCTAGATCTGCTGCCAAGAGTTCGAGTGATGGTTGCGACGCTCACCAAAAATGCTGTCAGGCGCTTGTTAGTTGATACCGAGCGACCTCTGCACGGGTAAAGAATAACGAGTTCTTCAGACAGACATATCGCCACGGCACCTGTCGACAAAGTCCGAAATCAGACTTGAAAATTTGATCCAAGGAGACATATAACTAAAGGTCAACTTGAACAACCTTGTGTCAAATGGTCGACCGGCCTAGACTTTGTGAGAACAAGCGGTGCACGTTGGGCCTCGTGAGCGCGCCACCGCCGCGTTCCTTCTGACCGGTACAAGGGAGTGAACCCGGAGCCGAGTACTACATAAACTTAATATGAATGAAAATGCCCTTTGAGTTCTTCTCGTCATCCTCTCCCTGGCCACAACCACGAATCACAATGTCATCCACCAGCAGTCTTTCACTCGCGGGTACGTGAGCATTGTCGTCCTTTTCGACAGCTAGATCCTGACACCGCTCCACGATCTCCCTCACATCGACATGTCTTTCCCGCAGATTTCATTGTCTTTGATCTACCAACAAAAAAGTGGATGAAATTGATCCGCCCGACGATGCGCCTCCGCGTGCGCGTCCACGATCGTGCATTTTTATCGTCTGCCATAACAGTGGACGACCGCATCCTAGACGGAACGAGCATTCAATGGTCTTGGGACGACAATGAGCGGTTCCCACGGTGAGTTGCACACTTTGCCCACTCCGAACGACCCTCATGATGAAGCTGATCAACGCGGTACTCATCGACGAACATCCAGGCCATTCTTTGACGACGATGAAGAATTCGAGATCGAAGTCGAGAGGCGGTTCTTGCTACGATACAAATGTATCCGTCGAACGCAACGAACAAGTATCGACCAAATTCGAACGGGCGACCGTGAGTATCATCCATCTGCGACCGAATCTCCCAGATTTTTCCTTTTATCTGGGCACTGGTACTCAACGTGCGCTTGCAGATTGTGCGCTGCCGTTGTACGACGGTCAACGGCCTATCGAAATGCTGGAGGATGGGATTAGGATAGGCGACATCACATTCACGCTTCGGAGTGATGTGTCGTCTGACGGCCAAGCCACTTCTTCAATGTACTCGTGAATAGGTCCTCCGGACCACATCAGTTTCACGGTACGGGGACCTGCGGCTACAACGCTAGCCTATGAGCTCGAACGGATAAAATTTCGTTGAATACTTACATTACTTTTCGAGCCGAATAAGATTTACTCACACCATAGCTATTAGGATCCCCCACGTGTCATAACCTAACACCTCGACATCATGTAGTGGTACACAATCATATAGCACTGTAATCAAGATATATGGCAATTTTATGAGATATAGTCTCGTTTGGCCTTTCCATGTTTCCGCGCAAAGTCAAAGCTCGCATCAAAAACACATTATTGGACCCTGGCGTATGACCACCCCAGATTACCACATCCAAGACAAGGGGAATCCATCGTCAAACATTCTTCAAATCGCATGACTTTGACTTCCATTCTCTCAAAGAACAAAAAGCAATTACATATTTCATCGCAGGCTATACAGTAACGTCATACCCAAGACGGCGCTTTGAATCGCCTACGACTTTCGTATCGTGAGACAGGACAACTCTTGAATGATCTGAAACGCCGGTGCGACCGTTTTTCATGGAAAATCCCGATCTGATTTGATTGTACACGTGAGACACGTTACAGTTTGCCATGTGTAATAATGATCTGATAATATGTACGTCGGTATCACAATCTGACGTGTCACCCTACTCACCGTGCCTTCTTTCAGACGTCGGATCAACAACACACTAGGAATCGTTATCGAGAATAGCTTTGTAGGGAGCGTATGCGGTCATTGGAGTACCTATCGCCCCTTGATACACGCAATGATCTTCCATCCGCGTTATCGCTCGAGTCTGGAATCTAGATCTCTTTGGTTTGAAAATGTGAATGGAGAGGGGTGCGATACGCACGTTGGATCAAAAGGCACTGAGTGGCCAATCGGTTGTAACGACTTTGTCGCCACCTAAGCCCAAGATGGATGCGCTGCAAAGGTAATGCGGCCTTGCTGTGACCCAGTTCGTGAACGGGACCGTGATAAGGAATGGGGTTATCATTCAGCAGCCTCCACGAGTGTAACAAATTTGACCGATGCTCATGAGAAACAAGACGTGGAAAGCCATATTGTCTCTGCGTGTCGAATTTGTCGAGGTAAGCCAGAGATTGATAAGAGATAGGCCACCGCAGTCGAGCGAGACGTCGCATTGCCGATAGAAGTGAGAGAAGAAATATAGCCTTGCATTCGTAGAAGAACAAGGGGCGCCGACACGCCTCATGGTCTCCCTTATCTGTTAAAAACAAGTTCAAGTTGCGCCTCGTGCACGGTCGCGAGGCTTACCGGAGATCGGCGACCAGTGCCCGTCGCAGGTGCACAACCGGAGCCAACTGTATATGAGCGAACCCCGACGGGTCTGTCATCGCGACTTTGAGCTGTTCCTGGCCATAAACGAATACATGTTTTTACGGTGCCTGTTTCTACGTGAGCCTTGTTGTTCTTTTTCGACGCATGACCTGACGTGACCCATCAACCCCGCTTGCCCAGATTCCACCGTCTTTGGTCTGCCTACGAAGAAGTGGATGAGAGTGGTTCGTCCAAAGATTCTTCGTGTGCGTCTGCAGAGCCAGAAGATTGCAGTGTCATCATGGTCTTGGGACGACGATCGGTTCCCACGGTGAGTTGTTCTCTCCCGACGTGATACTCATCAACAAACTCTCAGACCACCTTTCGATGACGGAGAAGGCTTTGAGATCGAGATTGAATATTGAATATTAAGGGCTGCGGTACATGGGCGTTGGACGCACCGCACGACCATCGTACTTGGCAACAGTAAGTCGACCCTTCTCAAACTTGATGCTCTGTTTTTCCAGTCGCTCTCGCTCTGATCACAGGTGCTCGCTCGATTTATGTGCTTTGCAGATTGTCTGCACAATGGACAATGGACCATAAAGACGCTCGAGGACGCTCAGGAGTGACGCATCGTCTGAAGGCAAAGCCACCGCTTCGACGCACTCGTGAAAAAGATAAGGTTGGCCAAGGCGGCGCAGTTACTTCTGTCAAAAGGCACCCCACAATAAGGTTTTTTTTGTTCCCTCGGTCTCAAACGGCTCGTGGAGAGCATCCCACCGTTGACTAGTGATGGTAATCGGGGAACTATCGAGGCCAACTACCAGGTGACAATGCCTTCGTCTACTGGCGACCTTCATGGTTTGCTTATACTATAGTTGTCAGGTCTCTACGTCTCTTGGATCACCGACGTCACGATATGGCACCATGGCATATATGTCACAACCCATCGAACGGATCTTGTGGGCCATCGCCTCCGAGTCAATGTCAAGATATGTCTCTGCAGGGAAATCGGAGATGTCGAACACTGATCTGGATACAAGGGGCATACCGATGCCCAGATCAAACCAAGTCACACGACCGAGAGCCGTGCATTCTCCGCCAAAACAAGCAACAATAACTAGTCAATTCATTGCATGCTTTGCTTGTCTCGTGAGCACCACAGCCAAATCCGAAAGGCTGTGTTGACATTCAAGCTTTTTGTTGGTTTCGTAACGATACACTGCATTACAGCTAGTCATTGTCTGTCCCGAAACAAAAAATACAACTCCAGAACGATCGGGACCCCGTCTCGGAGACATGCTGTACGTCAATTCACAGGGGCCGCCCTCGACGGTCGAGACCACCAACCCCGGACCTTTTGCGGATCGAGGGTTGCGCAAATATGTCGGGCCTGCCAAGCTCCCTTTCAAATTCCGGCGTGTGTACATGACTTGCAAATGAAAGTTTGGCATGTCCGTATAACACATGTACGTACGCCAGTGACAATGATCGATCCGTCCACAAACCTGTCCCAGGCTTCAATGAAGTTTGCAAAACGATCATCGAAGGTTGCGGACGCTGCCAGTGAGAATCATGCGCTTCTTGGGTGGTGACGCAGCGCGATGCACGTTCGAAGGCTGGTTCTACGTAGCTCCATGACCGCAGCCAAACGCTGGCAACCATCGGTCGCAATTGGCCACGGGTTACCACGGAGCGGCGAACGCGAACCCTGGATATTCGTGGTCTGACGTCATATCGATATACTTAGCTACACATACTAGTCTTTGCAGGATTCGTCCACCGCGTCGAAGCTTGTCCGGACTTATCAACGTGGCTCGTTCGTCCGGGGAGCTCATGCGATGGTTATCAAGGGTCGACGTGCACATCGTTTCAGATGAAATTCGGAGGGTCCGTAAAGGGTAACCCTAGAATGAAATTGAAAAAGCACAGCACGCCCAGCTGGCTATGGGTATGTTTTGTGTTATATTTGGTCAACGGGATTGCGTCTGTCAGATTTGAGGCATTCTGTTTGCGCCTCATGAAATATGATGGTTCGAGAGCGTGGGGCCGCCGGAGATCGTCGTGGCCAGGTCAGTCGAGAGGACATGTCGTGCGACCGCTCGAGATATGCGGTACCCGCGCGGCGTCGAGGTGGCCAGGCGTTGTCGATGAGCAGACCCTCCCCGTCTCGACTGGGCAGGGGCGTTCCGGCCAACCATGGGCGACGGGCATCATGTCGGTGGTGAGAGGTCCAGGGCAGATCAAGGGGTGTCGCCGTGTGTGCGGCCTGGAAGTCATATGAATGTCTTGGGTTGCCTAAATCGTCCATGTTTATGTATCGGTGGATGGACGCGCCAAGGGGTAACTAGAACTCCTCCAACGGTGTGGAGTCCTAGGTGGAGCATACGAGCGCCTACAGGGTCATAACTTCGCGTGCATACTTATAGCGTATCTAGAGTGCGCCATCGGATGGTGGAACTCAACGCATTACACCGTGACATCGGCGCGTGATCGCTATCATGCGGCCGCGGAAATAGCTCATGACGGTCGCATCAAGAACATACGACGTTCTCACTAAGCAGGGAATGTGGAGCGACTGTGATAACCGAGGACTCCCAAGCGCACCACACACGACCATATGCACCAACCAGTATGGACATGGTGATACCACGGCGAGTATATACCATATAGGTCGTCGTTGCTGGGGCAGGCCCCACCGCATTTGCCTAGAGCACATTGTGATGGAATGGATCCGTCGCTCCGATGACCGCCTGGATGGAGTCAGCAGAGGACGAGTAAGCCCGAGACCAGGAACGTCTGACCAGGACAAAATTATATATGAGGGGTTTCTACCATTGGGTTGGCTCGAAGTTGACTTTGGGGGTTCAACGTTCAATGTTCAGGTTGAAACCCCAAATTCCAAATCCCATCCTGGACAAGCAGGAACTCCACAAGAGTGTACATAGGCATACATAGTAACATACGAGTGACAAGTCGAAGCGGGATTTGCCGTGTGGCACTTGTCCGTGCGCGTGAAAGTCTCTGTGGAACACCGTCCCGATTCACAACCAATCTGGGATGGACGCGGAGCGGGTCAGAGGGTTCGGATAGGGTTTAATGGAGATTCAGTGCATTTGTAGATGCGTCGATGTTACAGAGGTTGCTAGGGCATAAAAGGAACAAGGTTTTCGCAAAGGCTTACCTCCAGTTGAGTCAATATAGATGGGACACCGGGGCCCAGGTGCTGACGGAGCAAATCGATAAGATGACATTGATAATTGGGTGAATATCGGCATAGTGACAAGCCGTTGATGCGGGCCACGCATGACTTGCCGATTGACTTGTGTGGTGGTATAGGGTTGACCATCGATCATCATCACTATCATCAGATAAGACAGCAGTGCTGAAATCAGAAATGGCACAGGGAGACGCCAGCTGGAGGGGATGCGGCTGTGGATTCGAATGGAGCACAGACAGACAGCGATGGATGGCGGCGGCGCATCGCTGTAGTGGGAAAGAAGGTTCCAAGGGGTAATAGGAAGGACGGAAAGTCCCTTGACGTGGTGACGTGACAGGAAGTTGGGTTTCCTTCTGGAAAGATCAATTATAGCAAGTGAACTACGGTGGAAGAGTTTCGAGGTTGTTTGGAGGGTAAACCTGGAACATGTAGAGAGTGAGCTGGACAAGGAGGAAGTAGAACACGCTGATGAGTTTTCAAGGGGTGGATCGTAGCCGGACGAACAAAGAACCAAAAAGAAGGTGCAAGCTGGCATCGGAAGGACGAAGATAGAGCGGAGAGAAGCGCGCAGGATTAGGATCGGCGGTTTGGAAGAGATGCCAGTATTATATTGGTGTCGAGAGAACCCACGTCACTCGGGTGTTCATGCCAGCATGAACAAGGTTGAGACAAGTTCCGTGCGAGTGATGTGAGTTATGCAGCAGGCCAACAATGTGAGTGATGCGGAGATAGCACGTGTCTTACATTGGGACGGGTCCGGGCACGATTCAGGTTACGTAATAAACATATGGACTAACTCGTGTATAGGGCGAGGCCCAATTGTCACACGATCACGTTATTTCTGTCCCCTGTCAACCCGTATACATACGGTCACCTGTCCGTCCCTTTTCTTTCTTCCATCCCCCCCTCCATTATGGCTTCTCCCATCCCACGTCCCCCCTCTCGCTCAGAACGTCTACTCAGGGATACCCTCCGCAAGGACGATACCCTACGCACTTACGGTCCACACTCCTCCCGCCCGCGCTCAAACTCGAGCACTTGCGACGAGGACGAGGACGACAATATATTCCAGTCCGCCATCCTCCTCCGACGCTCCTCCCGTCGAAACAGCGCCGCTTCTGCACTCGGCCATGGCCACCCAACCGGATTTTACGTTCCGGACGAGGACGAGCATGCCTCGTATTCTCGCCTCGTTCGCTCGTCCTCCAACTCGGGCTCCTCCCGCTCTGGTCGCTCAGATCGCAGATCCTCACCTCCTCATTCAGTATATGCGCATGAAAAACAGGAGGAGCTGTCACGCCACCATGATGCCGCACCGCACGAGGCTGTCCTCCGCAGTCGTCTCGACTCTGTGATACACAGCATGGGGATAGACAAACACGCAGATACGCTTGATGTGAGTCCTCCTTTTACAGCATCTCGGTCTTATTCCATTTTTCACGACAGGCGCTGACACTTGTCCAGTCGTCCACCGCCTCTCTCACTTCCTCTGTTGGTTCCATTTCCAACGCACGCGCACGCTCGCACGAATCGCACCAGACACATGTGACAATCCCAGACACGGTCCCATGTGTCTCATTCACATCACGGCCAGAGCGTTCATCGCACAGGCAATACCGACACACTCGGTCTGTATCTGCCGTACACCCCCAAGCGACAACCCCCCCGCGATCCTCGGCGTCACCACGTGTTACTTCGCACTCTCCAAGCACTCGGCCGCCGCGAGGTATGCGCTCGCCTCCTCGCACTCCCACGTCACACACGAAAGAACAACTGAAACGCCAACACGTTGACTCTCCTTGGATGTATGTTCCCTTACCACCATCGCCACCCACGTTTTCTACTTCGCCATCAAAACGTGGTGGCCCCGCGGTCGTGGCTTTTGTCGCTGGTCATCCCATAGTCGACTCACACCCGCATATATCCACTACCCACCACTCCCCCAACGCTAGCTTTGATCCAGAGGCTGCCTCTCACGCTCTCAGGGGACTTCCAGGCTACGTATCTTTTGCATCTGTTGCTGGCCTCGGTGCACCTCCCGAAGAGGAAGATCGACCGAGTGGACACAAACCATTCTCTGGTTTCAATCTCGGGGGTGTCAAGGGTCGAATATCTGGGCTTGGCCTGGGCAGTGTGGGCGGTGGGAAATGGTGGTTATTTTAATCGCCCTTGATCAGCGCGCGCAAACGCGGGAAGTATACGGAATGTCTCGGCATGCCAACCCTTGTCAGCATCTTCCCTGACGTGTCTGGAGTGTGAGTCATCCCGAGGTATCGCGCCACACATCCGCAGAAACACAGCCTGGAATCGCCCTGACAACGTCTGCTGGCCCACTTGAAAATTTTACATGTCTCGGATTGACTGCTCTTATATAATAGACTCGGACCGTGACCCAGACTAGGTTATCTTACGCTAGCCCGATGTCGTGGGCGATCGGAGAGATATCATTCGTTTCTGTGTTCCTCTCTCCTCTTCCTCCTGTCAGTCGTTTCTCTTTCTCTCCAGGGACCACCTTGTTCTGGTGGAGTTGTGTGTACAGTTAGTGCCAAGTTTGTTGTACCATGGTAATTTAGAAGTCTCGATGGGACGATTGGAATTAGATTTGTGACTCGACAAGGCGGCGATACTCGACGATGGCGTGAACAATTAATGACACATGCCATCACTCACACGTACACATGCACAAATACGTCCCGATAACTCGAGCTGCAAGCAGGGCTGCTGCGCACACGTATCCACGTTCTGTGGCTTGCTGTCGACGCTGATACTGGTAGCACATGACGATTATCCGTGCCGTGATATGCATGGGGATCGTCCGGATTACGGGCATTATACCAGATGGGCCAAGTAGTGCAACTTTGTCTCCAAGACAGGAAAGGCGTCAAATGGACAACTTTCAGAAGGACACCGATCGATCGCCGACGTCCCTGTGGTGGCCATCTTTCTGTGGCAAGACCTGTCAGAACGTATGTGCCGCTGGGGACAGTTCAGGGTCGATGTCATGGATGTAACTTGTTTTTTTGGGGGGCTGCGGGAATCCTCGTGGGAGGTCAGATGATACTCATGATACTCTAAGTGTACAAAAAGAGCCAAGGTACACAGGACTGTGACTGCAATTAAGAGACGACATGGACAGTCTGCGTCCCTGAACCTCGTTATTTTACCCTGCACGTCTTGATCCGGGTTCGTGACGCGTCTGGGATAGAGTGGCCCATGGCAAGGATATCCGACACAATCGATTTGATCTTGACGCTAGTGGCGAGGAGATGATTTGTACAAATAATGCCAAACAAGAACTTAGGACCGTGGAACTTGACTGAGGTCCCATCGCAAGTGGAAAGAGTTGCAGTCTGGACAGGAACGTTCACATCGAGAACCTAACCTTCCCACTCGTCTTGGGTGGCAGTTTCGCTCTCCGAACATCATGAGAATCCAAATCTTTCACTCTGCGCGTCCCGTGTGCATCGGTCACCTTTTCCCCGCTCCGTTCATTGTGTCTTTCCGGTTGTCCGTGCACACCGAACGTCATGAACATGGAATATGCGTTGCCTTGCTTCACAAGATCCGCTCCGTGAACCGAAAGACCGATCTCTAATCTGTCTTCGTCCCAGGCCTCCGCAGTTGCTCTCATGCGAATGCACTCTCTATTACCCCAGGTCGTGTGGTGGATGGACGACGTGGCGTCTCGTCAGGCGATTTGCTCGCCTGGGCATCCTCCCAACCGAAAGCGTCTTCGAACTTCTGTTAATGGAAACAACACCGGCCTTCTTTCTGTTGAGATGCTCGCTTGCCTGCAGTGGGTTCACCCTGTTTACCCCTTCACATCATGCGACATCTTTTTTGACGTTCCGACCATGGGGGTGACATACGCCGCGGTGGATGTCCGTTCAGTACCTGTCTCATCTTCTCAGTCACATCCTTCGTTCAGCAATGCTGAGTTGAGTGGCTGCGGGGAATGGGAGTGGGGTAGTGGTCGCACGACCTTCGGAATGTAACATGTCCGAGAGCACAACCCTGGTACGCCCGTCTCAGTTCATTCATGACCCTGACGTTAGCCGTTCAATAGCCTTTTCTATATACGGTCCTGCTAATGAATATTGTACGTATTCGTGCTTGCTCCACTATTAGGTCTTCTTGCCTTACCTGATGAAATACATGTCATTAGACTGCATCAAAACGGACACGACGCGATGCAGTTCTCGCGCGCTCCCGCTTGATGGTATAAACAGCCTCATGGATTATTGATTTTGTTTTGAATAGCTCTGTTAAGCCCCCCCCTCTTGTGACAGTCGATCGCACATCTGGTTCCGATCAATGCACGGTGGGCCTGGTGGCGCATTTACAGACGAGTCTCCGTGGTGTTCCCTCGTCCATTCCCTTTTGCAAATTCAATCTTACGATCGGGATCATTGAGGCGACGCAGCAACACTGAATTGTCTGGCGGCCGCACAGAAAAAAGGCTCTGTGGAGCGTCCACGTCCGTGGAGTATAGTCTCCCTTCACCACCCAGTGGCTGTACGCGACCCAAGATCCAACAAGCTCGAGCTCTTGGTCGACTCCGGATCTTGGGAAAAACGCGGGTGCCAGTCCGTGCGTCATGTCCGTCGACCTGTTCTTGTCCGAGGCTGCATTCTATCCCTGTGTCTACTCCACACCGCCCACGCATACACGCACTACGTGCCCGGCCGACAGGGTCATCACTTTTGTGATGTTTGTGTGTGTGCCTGTGTACAGGTCAGATCGGGCAAAGTAGTGGTCGTGCGGTCCATGTTGCAGGTCCATGGTCCATGGACGGTGGATGATTTTTTTTTCCCTGTGTTCCTTTTGGATTGTGATGACGCTTGTGGTGGATTTTGGATTTATTTTTAGACATGGCGCGGGGTCAAAGTTTCGAGTTGTCCCGCTGAAATGGAACCGTCGACGAGGTTTTTAAAAAATATATAAACATGCTGGTGTTCTTGGGTTTTGTCGTGATGCGGCGCGCGTAGCACCGTGTGCACCGCGTGTTTTCAACGAGGGTCAATATGGTATACTCCCGACCCCGATCGAGCTGATTTCCAATGCAGTCGAACGATGTCGACGACCCTCGTCGGTGCACGATCACATTGGTGTTGGTGTTGTTCTCGTGCTCAGTCGCAACAAGCATACATGGTGAATAACGAAACGCTGAACAAGTTGAAGCGTTTGCACGGGCAAGTCTTGGCACGACGCGTGCGTCGATAGTACGGCACATGTGACACGTTGAGTTTCGGTTCGGTTCCGCGTCGTGTGGTTCTCCCGACTCTTCTCTCTCTCTCTCTCTCTCTCTCTCTCTCTAAGTATTATTACTGTCATTATTGTTATACGAAGTAATAATGTCGTGGTTCGGCGTGGACGACACGCGGAAAGCGTACGGAGTTGTCGGGAGGGTCTTTCCTCCACCACCCCAATTTTGTGATCGGTTGGTTGAATTCATGTCTCTTCACTGTACAAGGGGGAACGATATAAACGAACCACTGGCAGATACTCGTGATAGCTACATACTTGAACGTACACTTTGACACATAAGAAAAAACAGGTTTACATACACGCATCCACCACATCTATTCTAAGGGGTCGTCGCGTCTCGATAAAAAAAATATCCAGCCCGCGTATTGTATACACACAATACACGGTCCACGTCCACATTCCACATCCGCGACGAGATCGACATGGCAAGCAGGAGACGTCGACCGAATTAACAATAATAAACAAGAGGCGAGCACGAGAGGGACGGGCACAAATGCACCCAGAGTCTACGGCCGACGCACATGCCATGGGACCCACACCTCGCACCCGCCTAGCGCGTCTTCCAGACCCACCGCCGCGCTCGCACTCATCATCTTGGCCGACCGTCGCCCGCCCGTGAGCCACCCAAAGCATCCAGAGGGCGCCACGTCGACAGGCTGTAACGACCGCGTCTGAATCGTCCGTTGAAGCTTGGCTACGGCGATCCGCCGCGCTTCGGGGCTCTCGGCGGGCGGCAGCGCACGCACGATGGCTTGCAGTTTGCGAGCGTCAACGTGGGCGTGGTGAGAGCGGTCTTGGTGGCGCCGGTAAGTATCGACGTCCTTGTCCTGGTTTATGTCGATGTTGTCGAGCGCATGCCACCACTCGCGCGCGCGCTCGTCCGACAGTGCATCCCTGACGACGACCAACAACGGCCGCGTGTCCCCTCCGTACGACTTGTAAAAGGCCGCGGCATGCTCCCGAGATGCATTCGCGTCGCTGTGAACCGAGGCACAAAACACCAAGAGATCTGCTCCGCGCGACGAAATTTGTTTCTTGAAACGGACGCCAGCGCAGAGGTGTTGCTTGTGAATACGATAGACGAGGAGGGGGCTGCCACCGACGTCCATGAGGCGACCACCTTCAAAGGGCGAAGTGTCCTTGATGGACCCGATCGGATCGAGAGAATGCTCGGGGAGGTCGTAAAACGCAACGATGGGCGTCGGCTGGATGCTGTTGTGCCGTGGAGGCTTAAACATGGCACGCACGTCGGCAAGGGCGGTCGAGACCCAACCATCCTGTTCGGCTCCCCATCTATCACGCGCACATGTGCTGGCGATCAGGGAGAGGACGGCCTGTCTAGACGCGTGACAACGTTGTTTGAGAATGGGAGAATTGACCTTGTCCGCGTTGAGCGTGGTGACGCACGCATGTCCATCAAAGTGCATCTTGAGCATCGCAAACTCTGTCTCGTTGGGACTCCACCAATCTTCCATCTCTTCCTCATAATTCTCTAACCCTGTCACGACGGCCACAATGGGGACCTTCTTTCGACAGATCGCCGAGTAAAAGAGGTTATAGTTATTGAGTAAAGTCTTGCGAAGACGAGAGGCTCTGACGCAATACATCAAGAGGTGGATGCCGTTGGCCCTGGTTAGATCATGCAGGAGCTGTTTCAGGTGCTCTTCTGCAATGTCCGCAGGGACTGTTCCGTAAGCGCCTTCATCGAGACCTGCCGTGTCCCAGATTGCGTAGGGTGTGTCGTCGACTTGTAATTCATACTTTTTGTGACGAAACGTGCATCCCTTGGCACCACCTGACGTGACGGCGATTGATCGACCAGCAATCAGATTAATCAGAGAGCTCTTTCCAACACCGCTCTCTCCGAAAACGACAATATTCTTTGCGGGAGAGGTTCCAGCAGGTTTCTGTGACGAGAGCGTGAGGACGACCCTCAACAATGAAGAACAAGAACACACGTACGATCTTGGAGACACGCCTGTGTTGTGCCATGCGCTGGGTGCGAGACGGTGCAATGAGCCAGGGCCGACAAGTAAGCTTCAGTCTGAGCATAACCAGGGGAACCCTTCCTTTTTATGTCGCGTCCCTATGCCGTTGTGTGTGTGTGACCCACGAAACCCCGACGGCGCTCATCATGGGTGTGACTGTTATT
Source organism: Xanthoconium separans (assembly GCA_038089695.1). Lineage (NCBI taxonomy): Eukaryota > Fungi > Basidiomycota > Agaricomycetes > Boletales > Boletaceae > Xanthoconium > Xanthoconium separans. The sequence continues at coordinate 13,959 of JBBPLG010000228.1, read as the reverse complement.
CGGGACCTCGGAAGGGGGTAAACGCGAAGCGTCAGGTCGGTCACTTTTTTTTTCTCACTTTTTTGTTTCTCCTTTCCTCCGACTCCTGTGTGTCGTTATTTCAAAAGGGAAAGACTATCGACGCGAGGGACCCTGGACCTTTTTTTTTTCAATTCCCCGGTCAGTCACGGAACGCGCCGTGCGCGTGATGAATGCGAGAATCGAGCAAGGCGAGATGAAAACGGACGGACCGACTTGCACAATGCGTCGTCCTGCAGGCTCCACACATTGGGTGATGGATTCGCCCAACTTGTTGGGTTGGTCCACGTTGCAGGCTTGGCGAACCGTAGCTGACAGAGACCCAAAAAAAAAAAAATACAAAGCTAGTCAACTTGAAAGGTTCGTGTGAAATCATGATCAATGATGGGCCTCAGCTCCACCGAGTAACGGCAGCAAGGTCGTTTCTAGCGTTTCATAGTCCAAGCGCTGGCCCGAACAGGGTCCAACTGGCCAAGGTTTAAACTCTCAGGTTTCTTCTCCCCCCAGGCTTTACGTCTCGAGAAGTCGCGAATTCCGAAGGTTCTCTCCGGACATGAATCAAGTCGACGCTGATGATTTCAAGCGATTTATTGGGCTTGTCTGACCCCGGTGGCGACGAAGATCAATGTGGCTCGAAAGAGGCGAAGATCATCATCGCATCAGTCAAGATTCAACTTGTCATATGTGACACCCGCTCGTCGGTCGATGTGTGAGTACTTGGATTTGCATTGGACTCTCCTACTTTACATATGTACACTGGCGTTGCCGATATAGCTACGCAAATAGCAAGGAAATACAATATATAGATAAAACGAATCAGCGCCAGGCGAACCCGTTATAGTTGTCATTTTGGTCCAAACTTCGAGCCACGATAGGCGCAAGACGTCAAGTGGATGCGAACCCTCTTTTTTTTACCTTCGTCATCTGGGGGGCGACAGCTCATAAGAAGCCGTGCACGAAAACGGGACCATTTGACAGCACTGACGTCGTTTGTAGAGCGGTCGTTGGTCATGCGAACATGCTAAAGCTGCCTGCCACGAACACCCTGAGGTGCTTCAAGTCTCAAGACCTCTGATGTGGTTTCATTCCCGCTGACATCGCCATAGTAAGAGCCCGGTCGACTGAGTTGCAGGTGCTCCCTTGTCCGCGCAGAAACTGATGATGCGAACGACGGAGAAACCCACTCGACCCGCTCTTGCCGTGGAGAGGGCTGTGGGGACACGCGTTGTGTGAGAGGAAAGGTTGATGGATGCATTGCACCGCGTGAGGGACTGGCAGGCGTCGAGCCTGGCGGCACGTCGACCTGCGACAAAAACATTCGCTGCATGGTGTCCCGTGGCGATGCTGCCCGTGAGGGGATGACGTCGGGATGTGGTGACGGGTGGTGTGAGGTAGCAACGAGGCTGAAGCCCGTCCGTGCTGCAACCTCCTTCTCGTGGCTCCGGACAGTGGCCGATAAATCAGCCCTCAAATGTTGAGATGATGGTCTGCGACTCTGGTGGCGACTGCCTAAGCGACTCGGCACAGCCAAGAATGCTCGGCTATCAGCAGCCACAGCTGGGGATCCAGTGGTGATTGCTGAAAGCGCTGCATCGACCTCTTTAAGAAACGTTGCAACCTCTTGGTCACCCAAGCTGGCTGTGTCAAGGCAGATCTGAGCCTCATCAAATTCCAGAGGCTCCCTACGGATGCTTGGGGCGTAAGTGCTCGGGGCTAATCCTTGTCTGCTTGCAGGTCGCTGTGAGGACGGGCATCTCAGGTCACCGCTTTTCTTGCGCGGCGGGGAGACGGTGGGAGCGATGGAATACATCGATGGATTAGGTTCGAATTTCTCAGATTCATGGGTCCTTGGCAAGTCGAGCGAGGCGTTGCGCAGCTTGACTGGCACGTGGACGGGTGGGACCGAGCCGTTCCTGTATTTCTTGACTTGACCTCTTGGACCAACGCAACTCGTGTCGATCGTCGGGCGCTCTTTCCTTTGTTTGGGAGACCCAGGGGCAGATGATAGCGCGTCTTTAGAAGCCTCTGAAATCGCCGACTGAGCTGGAGTGGTTGCTGCCGTGCTTGGTGATTCCACCATTGATGTCCGTGAGAAAGGTGACAACCCTGAGCAACTGGTGTTGGTAGTGGACGTTCTGGGCTGTGGACTTGGCAATACAGCCGATCGCGAAATAGGAGATGCTTCATCAACCCAACCCGGAGATATTGAGAGAGCCGACGTAACGCCCGTGGGCTGAGTAGCCGACCCCGTGTCTACATGAACACTAGGCCGCCTGACGGTAACCTCCGAGTCACATGAGGAAGGGGCCAGTGGCGAGTTGCCGCGCGAAGACTTCGCAAGGGTAATGCTGATCTGTGGGATAGTGCCAAGTTCAACGTACTCCGTAAGTGTGGGGAGAGTAGTGGGTCCGGTCGTGTGCAGCGGAACAGATGTCCACGCCTCAGATTCCTCGGCAGCAATATCTTCAGGAGGTTCACAGATGATTGGGGTGAAGTTTCCGATTTCCGCGGAACCTTGAGGCGGGAGTCCAGACAAATAGTCTTCATCACCAAGGGACGAGAGTGCCGTCATCGTGCCGTCAGGCAGAATACCTGGGGAAGGGACGTAATACTTGGGATACACGCCAGCATCCCCAGACGTTTGCAGCTCAGCGTGGATTCGATCAACCCCAGATTTTGGGGAGGAAGCGAAGTTGCGTTGAGGTAATTGGGCTGTTGTCTGTAGATACTGCGAGGTACGGCGGACAGGAGACGGAAACGGAGGGACTTTAGGCGGACGATATATAGGGGAAGCTGAAGGTGGGGAAGCAGGAGGGGTGGGGGCGTTCGGACGCGGAGGTAGTGACGTCGGTGCTTCTGATTCGGATTCTGCCAAGGACAGCTTTTCCGGGACAGCCTCGGCGTAAGGAGGACACGATCCCTCTTTGCAGGAGACACTGTCACCCGTGGACAATCGCTTGAGAGCGTCATCCGTGACGGACGTGTTAGCGATCAAGAACACGACGCTTCCCATTGCAGCGCCGTTTGCGTCTGTTTTCGTGGAATCGTACAATGGAAGTCGAATAACTAGTGACGTAAAAAGTCAGGACGGACATAAATAACTGAAATGAAACTTGCCTCCGTTGCTGCTTCTCGTGTCCAACAGTTCACTGACGCACTGTAGACGCGTCGTGCGAATGGTTTTGTATCTCCCAGTGCAGCACAAGAATTTTCTCTTCTTCGCCAGGACGTGTATTTCGCACAGCGAAACAGAGTTGGCAATACTGGGAGAATTGAGCATCGAGTACGGTGACAAACAAAGGAGTGAGCCTCACAAAGAGAAGGGTTCACGCCATGTGTGGACGCCAGCGTCCAAAGTACTCTCGAGAGACTCTTGTATGATCCCGTCAAGGGTTATCCGTACGCGGAGCTCTTGGTACTTTGAGACCTCGGTAGCTCGAAGGTCTAAGCCGGGATCATGATCATCAAGAGGAGGAGTATGGGACGGAACGTACGCAAAAACTCCAGGGCAGAGTTGATGGTGCTGGACATTGTTTGAGAGCTGGGAACTAATCGATGGCGATGGTCCTCATATACCGGCTTGCGGTCGCAAGCGAGAGGGGCTATGGGCAAGATGTATGAGGGGCGACTTTTATGGGCAAGTCTGTACAGACGAGAATATCAAATCTGACACAGGATGGCGTGTCGACCGCGTGGTAAGATTCCAAGAGAGCAGTCGGACGCTGCGTAGATTGGATGGGATGGGAGAGGAATACGGCGCTCCAGGAAAGGTGTATATACCGATGCGGAACTGAGTGGGTCATTGAAAAACGTCTCTGGGAGGACGTATAGGGACGTACCAGAGGGAAAGGCGAACAAACAAAGCGTCCGTCACAGAAGAAGAAGGAGGAGGAATGAAATTAAATGATGAGACTAAAAGAGGCGAGTGCATGACAAGTTGGCAGCGGAAGTGTGATTGCACGATCAGGAGAAGGCGTATGGACCATCGAGGTCCGGTGGACCTGGGACGGACTCGAGAGACCGGTAGACTAATAATGGAGGACACGTTGTGGAATCAGTAAGATCTGCGATGCCGGCAAGACTTGTAGAGAGCCTGAGTGTGGATGAAGCGAGTAGAGTTGAGACATGTGCGAGTCGCTGAGTTGAATAAGACCCTGCAGCGTGGCTCTCGGAATGGTTGTGTTGGACCTCGTTCCATTCTCATGAAGCAGATGACAGCGACAGCACCCTTGATCGCAAAAGTAGGTCGTCTTCTAAATGGTCGACTACAATGTCAAA
>JBBPLG010000227.1:0-32212 GCA_038089695.1 Xanthoconium separans | reverse complement strand
CAGGAAGACCTTGCCTCCACCACCACCACTAGAGATTCCTCTCCACCATCCTTGTCCACTAAAGAAAACAATACCCCCATTCCTGTGCCAACCCCTGGTAAGCCCAACAAAGGAAGCGTCAACCCTGGGGGATCTTATTTGGGAATACACCCCGGAGCTAATGGAGAGAACCCCTTTGCTGATGGGGGATTTGTGGATCGACTCTTGGCCTCAATCCCCCTTGCCCACTGTCCCACTCCCTCTCCCACTCGATCCCCCAAAGCCGTCGACAGGAAGTTCATCATCATTGGAGGACTGCCTTCATCGAATGTCAAGGGCAAACAAGGAGAAAAAGGTAAAATGGTGGCTTCACTATCACCCGCACCTGCCGGGTCTTCGTCCAACCCCATCGACGTTGACCGCACCACTACCCCCCATGCCTCACCTCCCTACATCCATCACACCAGATGCTTTGTTTGTAGGGGCATGGACCATATACGACCAGACTGTCCCAAGTACACTTGCTCCATCTATCGCAAAACAGTGCCAGGCCATGCACAAAAAGATTGCCCCTTCTATACTTGCCTACGCTGTGGCCACCAAGGGCATACACCGGAGTTCTGCTGGGAAAAGCCATTGATCAAGGATTCGTACGACCTCACAGACTATGAGGTCAATTGCGGAGATGACTGAAGAGGCTTAATTTCGAAGGTGGGACTTCAAGCCATAGAAAGGGGCTAATGTTATGGTTTTACATATGGCACATCTATTTTTTTCTTTCCTTCCTATTGGACTTGTTTTACTCCTCATGGAGGAACCACTTCCTCCTGATGTCTTCCGATTCTTCCCATACAACGATGTACAGTCACTCAGCAATTCCCTCTGAGTATGACTCCTTTTTGTTCCGCTCACTGATGTTCCACTCTTCCAGACAGCGGAACCCCATTTCCTTTCTGATTCCTTTTCGCCCTAGACATTCCGACTAGCAGAACATTTCACCTTTCCTATGGGACCCGATGGTCCATGCTAGATCTTTCGTTGTATAAGTACCCGAGTTTGCAACCTGTAAACACTAATCTAGTTCTACACAATAACTACCATGTTAACTGGAGTTCCACTAGCTTGAAGTTGTTCTCTTCTCGCTCGTGTTTCTTTTCTCTTCATCTGTGAAGAACTAGGACTTTGCGTCACCACAAGAGGACCTTTCTCTTAAAAGGTTGAGTGCGACATTGATGACTTCGCTCTGCTTAAGTCGTCAACCATCAAACAGACCCATTGCTTACTCTTATTTCATCCTCTACAACTGAGTTAACTCCAGTTATCATGGTAAGTGTAACAGATGTCCAGTTACACCTTACCCTAGCAAAACTCTTGCAAAGCAGCACCAGGGTGGCCATACCTGGGAGTCTGTGTGTGATCTGTTATGCTTACTGCAAACCTGTACCCTAGCGAAGTTAGTCATAACCATTCATGATAGAAGAATGAAGTGAGCAGTGATACAACCTAGTGTACTGCAAGCCAGCCAGCCCAGTGAAGTATCCTCCTGGGGTAGGAGAGGCCAAGCACCAGAGTGTGCAAGGCCAAAACAGAGTCTTGAGGGTACAAGTGCAAGCTAATGCCTTAAAGAGCCAAAAGACAAAGAGGCATGAAACGATAGTAATGTCAAGAGTGGACAAGACTCAAGAGGGATCCTTTCACCAGTACACCAGTGAATGAGAATAGGATTGCGAGTAAAGGGCCACAAGGAGTTGCAGTAGGAATACAGGCAAGTATGTATTCTGGTGTAGAACTAGCTTAGAGACTACAGCAGAACAAGTGTAGCTCTATATATACTGTAACATGGTGGTGCATGGACCATCAGGGTAAAGGGTGATCCTGAAAGGATCAAATAGGCTTCCCACAATGGGAAGGATCAAAGGGATCAAAGAGGAGTCCCATTGTCATGAAGATCGGAAGGGGATCAATGTCATATCCCAGAAAACCTCTAAGTCCAACCCCAAACCCTGAAGCCTCAAACTCCATTGCCCCGCACCAAACCCCGTCTCAGTCATGGACTTTCACTACTCTGCTCAGAGTTTACCTTCAAGTATAAACTCTTCTTTACTTTGCTCCTCTTCTTTCGTACTAGTATACATTTTGTTCTCGTAACTAACCTGTGTCCCGCCTATCGTTGCACCACCCCGACAAAGTGCAACCCTGAGCACAGCTCCAGCTTTTCGATTACCGTACATTCTTGACTTCGCGTACTTACTAAGATCCTTTGTCATAACCCCAAACGTATTCTATTCAGTTCCCTGAGTATTTAGACCTCCGTACTCTGTACCTTCGGACTTCAGTTCAAATATCAATTTAGTTCACTCAACAACTCCGCTTGAGTCTCTGACTCTCCTCTGACCTCACTACTCGACTTCATTGCTTGCAACGTGAAGTCCCTCCCTTTGACTCTACATCCCCGAACTCCAATCCCCGAACTCCGTAACCCCAAACCTATTAAGAACTCCCAGTAAGGGCGTGACGTTCCAACCAAATCGTCTTCGCCAAAAGGTTCACTACGAAACTCCGGCGCTCCGGAGTTTCATCGGAGTTGATCGGTAACCCCGAATTACCAACTTAACAGACAGCGGATCTCCATTTGATCCTTTCTTAGTTCCTGATGGGATCCTGTTCTTGATCTCCCATCGCATGTACACCCAATGGACTCTATAGCCACATAGGGTATGTTTCACTCCTTAATCCTTCGATCCCATTGACCTGTTAAGTTGGTAATTCGGGGTTACCGATCAACTCTGATGAAACTCTGGAGCGCCGGAGTTTCGTAGTGAACCTTTGGCGAAGACGATTCGGTTGGAACGTCACGCCCTTACTGGGAGTTCTTAATAGGTTTGGGGTTATGGAGTTCGGGGATCGGAGTTCGGGGATGTAGAGTCAAAGGGAGGGACTTCACGTTGCAAGCAACGAAGTCGAGTAACGAGGTCAGAGGAGAGTCAGAGACTCAAGCAGAGTTGTTGAGTGAACTAAATTGATATTTGAACTGAAGTCCGAAGGTACAGAGTACGGAGGTCTAAATACTTGGGGAACTGAATAGAATATGTTCGGAGTTATGACAAAGGATCTTAGTAAGTACACGAAGTCAAGAATGTACGGTAATCGAAAAGCTGGAGCTGTGCTCAGGGTTGCACTTTGTCGGGGTGGTGCAACGATAGGCGGGACACAGGTTAGTTACGAGAACAAAATGTATACTAGTACGAAAGAAGAGGAGCAAAGTAAAGAAGAGTTTATACTTGAAGGTAAACTCCAAGCAGAGTAGTGAAAGTCCAAAGTGACTGAGACAGGGTTTGGTGCGGGGCAACAGAGTTTGAGGCTTCGGGGTTCAGGGTTGGACTTAGAGGTTTTCTGGGATATGACACTGTCTCAGGGTGATGAGGATCAGCAATAGGATCAACAGATGATCAGAGACGCATCTAGTGCTGTAAGCGGACAAGGGGTTCTGCACAGCTGTACAGTGGCTGTAGGAACAGCCTGGGTCATGACATGTCATACTCCTGCATCCGGTGAGGAGTGGGATAACAAGGGGAAGGCAGAATGCTCCATGGTTGGCTAAGAGCATGGGTATCCATCTTCAGGAAGAGTCTTGCTAGACCATCTATGACTGAGATGTCCAGAGAACAAAGGGTTGGCCATAAGCAAGAGTATGGCGACTCCTGGTGTCCATAGTCATGGATGACAATGTTGGTAGTACTCCCTGAGTACTGATACAAAGGGTAAGGCTTCTGCCAGAGCCTTGGTGTAATGGTGTTCCTGTCCGTTGAGGAAAGGTTGAAGAAAATAAACTGGTCCAGTCCAGTGGTACTGCCAGTGAACCATAAATCTGTAACATAATCACACCGATAAATGGAAAGGAGCTCATCAGCCAGTAGTATTGTGGAGGGTTGGTAAACAGGGTTGGTCAGTGACCTACCACAATAGATTAGTTGTGCACAATCTTGCAAGGCAAGATTTTGGCCTACATCTGATGAAACAATTCATATAACAGAATATTTCAGTTAGCAGGGATATCAAGTGCCTATGCAAGCATCAGACCACCATAAGATGAGCCCAACAAAAAAATGCACCATGCCATATTATGAACGATAATGGGCCAAACAATGGTCCATGCAAGGAAACTCTGAAACACCAGTCATCAACAAAGAACAAAAACCCCACATGCATCCCATCATGCACACTGGACAAGGCATTGATCACTGTCAATATACCCACACTGATGAACATTCCCAAGTCCACACCCCTGCCTGCCCATGTGTATCACCAGTCAAGAAACCAGCTGAAGTAAGCAAACAAAAGCAAAATGAAATCAGAACACCCACCTGACCCTCTACTCTTATTGCAGGCATCCATTCAAAAAAAATTGCGGTCAAAGTGAGCACAAAAAAAACAAGGGTGAAAGCAGATAAAAATATGTTCAGTCTGTCACATCCTCCTCCTTAACCTTGCATTTGATCATGGTGTGGAGCAGGGTTGTCATGGTGGCCATGCAGTAGAGAGGTGAGAGGTGGGGCCAAAGTGGTGTTGTGATAGGGTTGCCATCCTTCTATGAGTGGTGTGCCCATGATTGTGTGAAGGAGAATTACCTGATGCCATATTATCTGGCCTTCCAGGGGACAAGTGAGAGATGAATCCTTATTGAGTATGGATGAAGGCACTCCCTACCATGAAATACCAGTCAATGTTAGATTGGATCCCTGGATGACCTCACATCCACCTCACCCAGTGACCACCTTTGCTGGGTTTGGAGCATGCATCTGGAATGCTGGTTGTTTAGTCAGACCACCCATGGCTATGGGAGTGCTCCCATTTTTCTTACCCAGGAAATGTCCTTTGTGATACTGAGTGATTCCCCTGTAGGTTTTATTATCAAACTCCAAATGGATCACAAACATTTCAATGTTGGGGGGTCAACCCAGATGACCAGAAAAAAAAAACTTACCACAAAGCCATATCTGAGCCTAACAATAGTAAGCAAATCTGTGCTTCCCATTGAGGAGCAAGAATGACCAAGTTCAATGGTGATAGTGCTGTCAAATGTTTTTTAAAGCAGTTATGCTGGCCCCCCAAGTCTGAGTGAGCATTACCACAGGCCATGAGTGTAGATCTTGCTCAGCCATGTGGCAGGAACAAATGAAGCCACACAGCCAAGATCTGACTTACTCTTGTATGCAAGATGAACAGAATAGATTGGGATGAAGTCATCCCAAGGTTGTGTACAATGTGACATGCCAAACCATTTCTGGGCAGGCATCATTCACATGTCCTTCAAGGTGCATGGATAGGTGGCCCAAACCAAACCAAACTGCTTAGGTGGAAACAGGCCACATGTAGCTAGAAGGTGCCAGATAGTAGCATACCTGTACAGTGTTGAGAGGCATGTAGTACCCATGACCTAAGAATGATTGCACAGAGAAAGGTAGAATAGTTATTGCAGCAACCTTGGATGGCTGAACAAGGCATGGCTTGTTCTTGAGGGCTCTGGTGATGCAAAGAATGAAAGGAGGGAGTCAAGCTAGAGTGATGTAAGACAGGGCTCTTGCCAATGGCAAGTGTAGGTAGATCCATAGGCAGTCAGTTGCACATTGTTAGGCAAAAGCTGGTGGTGGGCAAGAATTACAAGACATAGTATGGATGCCATTGCTTGGTCTAGGCATAGTGGATAACTCTGCCCAATGAGGGTCCCAATTCATATAAAACCTCCTGTCTTGAACAAGTATGTTGGTTCAGAATATGGACACCTTGGCCACCTCAATTCCCACTAAGTTACCCTACATAACAAAGATGACCTTGACAGGGAAGAACACTCCTGTGTCATCTCCACCCATGCTAAACTCCAGCACCCCCAAGTGCTCATTGGCAGAGATGCAAGGGATCAACCAGTTAAGGGCATGCATCAAGGGGTTGAATGACCAGTTAGCAGAGCTGTCAGAGACAGTCAGGTAGGAACCTGCAGGGAGGGGAATAGAGATGGTGACATCATGAAGAGTGATATGGTCATGTTCTAGCTTGTATTTGATATTGACAACTCACATGCCATTGTTGGAGGGGGATGGCCAGCAATTGACTGTGTGCAATAAGAAAGGGATGGTTGTGTGAGTGACAGTATCAGTCTGTGAGATGAAAATGGAAAGTGGGATGTAGCTTTTGTCCTGGCCTGCATAATGCCACTTGAGCACAACAAGCATTTGACTGACCTGGAATGCCCTTGAGGGATCCTTGAGCACAATAAACTGGTTTGGAACAAACTTGGCAATGCTGGGGTGCTGTTTGAATTGCAGGTCAGAACCAAAGTCTGTTGAAAATGGTGCAAGGGTAAGTTTGATGTGTGTGTTGGATGGGTTGGAGACCTGGAGGCTCATATCACCTGTGAGTTCCATAGATTGAATGCTGCCTTCCAGTAGGAGTGAGACCAATATGGCTTCCTTGATGACAATGTGTGCACTAGACAAGCACAGTCAGATAGAGCCTCAGCCTCATGCCACAACAGCTGGGAGTCATCTTTTTGGGCTGGGTTGGTGGTTTGACAGGAATGGGTGTAGGAGGGGTAGACATGTCCTTGATGGAAAGGACTTCATCCCCAAGAGCATCAAACAATTCTGCTTGTCTCATCTTCTTGCTCCCAAGCTTCATACCCCTAGTCTTGAAATAAGGTGCTGGTGGTGCATGGATGATGATGATGATGATGTGGTGGGGATGTAGTCAACATCATGGAAGGGAGGGGTAGTTGAGTTCAGGAAAGTGGAATGTCAATGTTACACTTACTGCAAGCACATGCCCTGGCAAAGAGAAGTCACAACCATGGAGTTAGTGGAGAGATAAAGTGAGCTGAGATGTAACCTTATGCACTGCAAGCAGAGTGCCCAGTGCTGAAGTGCCATCCTATCCTAGAGAGGTCAAGCTACAAACAAGTGAGATCTAGAGTGAGACCCAAGACTGTGGACATAGTGTCTCTATCGACACGTCGGTTGATCCCACCCAAAAGGAGATGTATGCCGAGAAACAGCATTGTATCCACCACGTCCTAGGCACCGAGCAGTAATAAGTAATGCACATTCACGCAGCATGGCCAACACGACTCACCCACATGCCAAAGACACCACTCAGATCGTTGTCCAGTTCCTTGAGGAATTCCATTACTTCCTTGTCATCTCCCACCTGGACGAACTGGATCCTGACCTTGATCCGTGTCAGTTTCCTCAAGGAATCCCTAACAAATATGATCCTCACTTACCTGCGCCAGTGGGAAATGGCCGTGATCAAGCCTCTGCGCTATCGGGTGGGCGTTGGATGAGCCTGTTGGCTCGTCGACTGCTTGGGAGGGGTCCAATGGGGGCGGGGGTGTATCATTGAGGGCTCAGGAGTGATCCAGAGGGGGCATAGACGTGTCAAGCGAGCCATTGGTCTGGTTGATGACTCAGGTGGCGGCATGGAGGTACATCGAACGAGCTCCAACGGCTCGTTGACAGCTTGGTCCACAGGGTAGAGTCAACGGGCTCGCTGCGACTCAGGAGAGGTCCAGACGGGGGTGTCAACCGAGTGACGACTCAGGTGCGGTCCAGATGGTGCGGGGGTGCGTTGAACAAGCCGTTGGGCTCGTCGACAGCTCGGTTCACAGGGTGCAGGGTAGAGGGCTCACCAAGATGTCCAGATGAGGCGGGTGGGTGTCGACCGAGCCATTGGGCTCGTTGACGAATTGGGAGGGATCCAGACGAGGCAGGTGTGCGTCAACCAAGCCGTTGGGCTCCTCAACTGCATGGGAAGGGTCCAGGTGGTGAGCGGTCGGGCTCGTTTGATGGCTTGGCTGGGTGCATCGTGGTGGTGCTGCGCATCATTGTTGTCGTGAGCAGTGGTTGTGTGGGACGGATCTTTATCGACATCGTTGTGTTGAGAAAAAGACGGGAGGGAAGACCAAATTAAGACTCCAGCGTGTCGGGTAAGGAGAAATCAACAGTAATTTCCCATCAAACACGACAACGTTTGGCGCGTCGGTGTCTTCCGACCGGGGCATGATTCATGAACGACGGCCCCAAACCATGGGGTCGGACGTGGCATCCGAAACGAGTCGGCCGAATGCCTTCGCGCACTCAAGGTTCGGGTGTTTTTCGCTTTTTTTGGTTGGCGTGTACATGCACGCGTGCGACGAGCCAGGCTCCTTCCCATCCTTGTGCTGGAGGGTAAGAGGCGGCATCCTAATACATTTGTTTGAGTATGTTTAGTTGAACGTGTCTCGTTCCGGTTGGCAGAATGAACGTTCAAAATCGTATCTCAAGGAGACAAGTACAAACGAGCGTCCACACGACGAAGGTGGGGAAAGTAAGATGATCGGAGGTAAGAAGGTTCGTGTTTGTGACCAGTTCATGGGGTGCTCAAATGGGGACTGTGCTGTGGAGCGGGAAAAAACTGTCAAAGCGATATCAGGATTACCTCAAAGAGTCCCAGACTGTGTATCGCAATGACGAAAAAAAGTGAATCAAGTTGCGTACAAAGTGTTGACAGGTCAGGTCGTGTTGACAAGTACGTCCTCCCCTGAGTCGACATACAGGGGGCATTGTAACCCAGAAGATAACTATAACTGGTAAGGTTAGTTAGACGGACGTTGGGCGCAGATTAGATACAGATTGATCACATAAGGAGACATGGCGACATGTTGGAATGCAACTTCAGGATGTCTGTGCATGATGATACCAATAATATCGACGACCTAGAGTGGGATCGCGTCCAAGGATATTCCTGGACCCGAAGGGGACAGGTTAGCAGACGATTAATCGTGGGAATGACAAGATTCTGACATTCCGTTTGTGGAACGGATTGCTGAGATTTGGGGCAATTAGAGACAATTGATTAGGTAAAGTGGCAGGTGTTGATATCCGGTATTTTCCGGGTTTCATCTTCCCTTGAATTTGAGCGCAGGCGCCAACGGCGCCGAAGCGGTACATAAGTAAGTGAGCCTACAATGTGACACTCAGGGGAACCAATATGGGGTCCAGGGTTGCCCGGAGGGCCTTGATATATGCATCAGGGGTGTATTGTAGAACGTATTTAGACTAGGAGCGGGTGCAATGAATGGGTTTGATCACGTGAGTAGGACGCGTCGGGTCATTCCCACGCTCTGTCAAGTCGAACGACTGTCGGACAAGCCTTGATCACCGACATTACGCTCGACCACTTACCAGAACTCTCTGAGGACAGCATTTCGTTCCAAATCCAGATATTATGGGCGAGGCTCCCTTGTAAGTTGTCTGATTAGTCCTGTCACGACGCTCTAACGGCTTTCTCCTTCGTCCCATCATGACCTCCACAAAGCTCCATCCACACGTCCCGACCCCGGGCTGCACATTCGCGCACCGGGATTCCGTCCCAAAGCTCCCAATTCCACCCCTCGAGGACACCTGTAAGCGATATCTAGCCGCTCTCCGTGGCTTGCAAGACGACGATGAACACGCCGCGACCACCCGCGCCGTTCAGACCTTTCTCCAGGGAGACGGCCCTGCACTCCAAGAACGCCTCAAACAATGGGCTGCAGGGCGAGCGAGGTACGTCTTTCCAGTCACTCCCCTGTAGAAACAATAATGCCAAGTCTCCGTCTTCGCTCAGCTACATCGAGGATTTTTGGTGCGTGAAATCGAAATTCTCCCCGCACCGCGATACGAATGCCCTACAAATAGGTATGAAAGTTACTCGTCGCACAGCGATCCGGTTGTGCTCGCGCTCAATCCATTCTTCGTACTCGAGTACGTCTCTCCTCCCTCGGCATCGCCATGTACTGATATTTCCAAAGAATGATCCGACTCCCGATCGTGGATCTCAGCCCCTCGCGCCGCTTCCCTCATCATCTCTTCCCTCGGCTTCATCCATGACCTTCGTGCCGGATTACTCGATCCAGACTCCGTTACGCCCACTCGACATGGACCAGTACACGAGGCTGTTTGGAGCAGCGCGGATCCCAACGCAGGTGCGTAATTCGGTCGATCAATGGACGGAGATTGATCCGCGCGGATATAGAGAGGCTGCAAGATGGTCGTAAACGAATCCGCGCATCACATCATCATCCTCAGACGAGGACAATTCTGTGCGTACTACAAATCGATCCGATGTTCGTATTTCTAACTCCCTCTCAGACTGGTTTGACGTGCTCGACGAGGAGAATCGACCTTTGCTGACGGAGCGCGAAGTCTTGCGAAACCTTCAGGCTATCGTCCACGATGCTGACAAGACGCTTATTACCGAGGTTCGTGGATCTGTTTCACTCACCATGTTTATCGCTCATCGTCTGCAGCTGGCCCATAGCTCCATCGGTGTACTTATCACCGAAAACCGCAAGACGTGATACCATTTGCGTCAAGCACTCGCAGAGGATCGCACGAACGCCGCGTGCTTGACCCTCATCGACGGTGCACTTTTCGTCGTCTGTCTCGACGCCGCCGCCCCTGCCCGCGAAGGTGTCGAAACCCAACGCAACAAACAGGCAAACGCGAACAGAGAAGACTTGGCGGCACTGTGCTCCAACTTCTTGTGCGGCACGTACGGCCTTCGCGAGGGCGTTCAAGTGGGAACGTGTACTAATAGGTGGTACGACAAGGTCCGTATTCCTGTGATACACCATCGTTACTGACGCGCTCACGGTGGCATAAACAGCTTCAGATCATAATTTGCGCGGACGGCGCTGCTGGAATCAATTTTGAGCATACTGGTGTCGATGGCCGTACTGTCCTCAGGTCCGTTCGACGGGATTTTCTTCATCTGGGCTCATGCGATTTTTAGATTTGCCGCTGATGTATTTACCGATGGTCTCATGCTCTTAGCGCGTTCCATCAACCCTTCCGCGCCCACGCTATTTCACGCATCGCTCTCCCCACATGCAAAGTCATACAAGTCTCCCAAGGCTAATCCAGGCAGACTCGGCCCTACTGTCCTGGATCGATACGATACGAGCCCCGCCAAGCTTATATGAACGCTGACGCCTCAAATCCGTGTCGGAATACGGTTCGCTGAGACGAGGTTGAGCGATTTGATATGTCAGAATGATTGCCAAGCGCTGGAGTTCAAAGGGTACGGAAAGAATCTTGTCACTAGTCACAGGTTTAGCCCAGATGCCTTCGTTCAAATGGCCTTCCAGGCCGCATATTTTGGCCTTTATGGTAAGTCGCATCTGCTTTTGACGTTGATGCTTATCATTGTTTTTACCCTCTGGGGAGAACCGAATGCACCTACGAGCCTGCGATGACGAAAGCGTTTTTACATGGTCGGACGGAAGCGATCCGCACCGTTCGGCCGGAGAGCGTAGAGTTTACCAAGGTCGGCGCCTTTACTTTTCCTCTCTGATTTTGTCTGATACATTTTTCAGACATTCTTTTCTGAAGCTTCCAACGAAGAAAAGGTCGCCGCCTTGCGCAAGGCGTGCGAACGTCATGTGGTATTGACGAAAGAGTGCAGTCAGGGACTGGGACAAGACAGGTGAGTCCAGGCACTGTGCCGTTACCAACTATGCTGACATCCGTACTAGACATCTCTACGCTTTGTATTGTCTCTGCCAACACCAGCTGAGCGGAAACCTCGATCCCCTCCCAGATGATCCAGTTCCCAGCACTGCGACGACGGCTCTTGCGACAGGGTTGCCGTCCATCTTTGCAGACCCTGGCTGGAATTTACTTGGAACGTCCATTTTGTCGACGTCGAACTGTGGAAACCCTGCGCTTCGGCTTTTCGGATTTGGACCTGTCGCCGCAGATGGATACGGCATTGGCTACATTATGAAGGAAAACGGAATCAGCATGTAAGTGTGATTTGGAACGCGGGCTTGCCCGGGCTGAACGTGCGTAGTGTGGCGTCGTCAAAGCATCTGCAGACGAGGCGATACTTGGACACGTTGCAAAGCTACCTGTTGGAGCTGCGGCGTATCTTGGTGCAACTCTACCTGTCTGCCAATGAGAGGCCGGCGCGGTTTGTCGACCATTCGGGTATCCTTCGTGACTCCAAGTCAGGACGCCCCATCAATGGTCAGAGCGGTTCAGATGACAACGCGATTGACGATTACGAGGATACGATGAGCCAGTAGTTCTTTGATTTCCAAGCCTATCACTAATCTTATTGGTGTGGGACAGCGGCGATATGGAGCTACTCGGTGGCCGCAAGAAGAGTCCCTATGCGCACATCGGTAGGTGTCGCCTCTGCAAAGGAGGAAACTTGGATTGACCGCCGTCTTCAGGCAAAGTGCTTCCACTATCTAAATATTGAATACGGATACCTTGGCTAGAATCTTGGTACAGCGCGTGTATTCTACTTATTCCTGGACCCATAGGGGACAGGTCTTACAACCAATAATAACGCGTGGGAACTGCATGAAACTCGACGCCGTGGGAACTGGTCGTCAAAGTCAAAGCATTTTATTTGTCGTACTTTGGGTCCAGGGGATGCCCGGAGGGTCTGAGTATAACCAACTGGAAGGTTGTTTCGATTGAGAAAAAAATCAGCATATTCGATCGAATTACAATCCACACATTACTATCACTTGATAGTATACATTCGTCCCGGCACTGTAAAGTCGAGCACCGATCCTCCAAAGGGTATCCAAATCCGATATCAAACACCCCGATAGAGCTTCATCCTGCCCGCGCCTCCACGAACGACAGTCCCACCCCCGCTCCTCAATCCCCTCCGCGCCTTGCTTGCATTTCTCAAACGTGCGAAACTAATTCGGTAACACGCAGGAAGCCACTCGTCTACCGTCCGCCCCGCGCGTTCTCAAGCCCCAGCACCATCAACGCGAGCGCGCGCGCGCATAGCCATGCATGAACCATTCCCTGGCCAGAGTACCCTGCGGCAGTCCATTCCCCAGGATCTGCCATCCTTGTCCCCTTTCCCTTCTCCGATACCGTCACTCTCCGTGTAGGCGACCGCCGACCTGAGATGGCGCCCGGGATTCGACCCACCCAGGGGAGCCCATCGGCGGACTCACTCAGTACACCGCTCCAGAGTGCCTTCACCCTTCCAGCAGCCCACGGACTCCGAGTCTGTCCATGAACATCCTCACTGACCAGAGGTTCGGCGGAAAAGATCCCCTCTGCTCCCCAATTGCTGGCCCCAAAATATATGGGGAGCGCCCCCGATACATGTGCTGCACTGTGCACATCATACATACCCCTCGACGCCTGTCTACACGCTTGTCCTCTCATCGCATTGACCTCAGGCGGCTCCTCGCGTCCTCCCCCAAACATGAGTTCGTGCTCCCCGCCAGGGATTTGCGTGAGGTAGTCAAAGCCCTTCTGTTCGGGGCTATCAAAAAAAGATATAAGATCGCGTCCCGTGGTGCTTCCGTGCGTCGCTGTCCTCAACTGCTTGAAACTGGAGAGCCTTCCCGGGTCTTTGGGCACTCATCGTCTCTCGGACACTATATAGCACATCTGCAAGGCCCGGGACAAGCCCACCGACGTACGCGTTCGTAAGATGGATAACGTGAGGAGTGGTCAGTTCTCCGCGAGGCGTGGTCAGAGAGTAAAACGGGCTTGTGGACGAGGGTTCGGTGATTGACGTGCAGGGTGTCTCTGTAAAGAGTTGGAAACTGGAAGACAGTTAGTCAAGCAAGGGTGGGCGAGCCGAACCGCCAGAAACACACAAAAGTGTCACTCACTATTTGGGATATTCCTCCAGGAGCCGGGCAAGAATGGCCGTGACAAATCGATAGGGATGCACAGCACCCGCCCGTCTCGTCATACACCCAACGGCCAACGTCGAAAGGCTATATTTCTGATAACGACGGTCGCCACTCTGAACGGGCACACGTTTCGGTATCGAAGCCACATACCCTTCGAGCATCATCTCCTTCCCAAATACCATATTCGTTGGCTTCTTCGATGTCTGCCTTGAGAACGCTCAGTTTTCGCTTTGCCTCCATGAAAACCGTATCGTCAAAGAAAACGTCCACGGATTCCACTTCCCTGCAGTCGGCGTCATCAGCCTCAGCCTCTGCGATCTCTAATAAGATATCTAGGTGCGCAAGCCGGAAGCGCATAATCTGCTGGGCCGCAGCCTTGCCAAGACAGTCCTCGTAATCGTGGAATAGGGGTGGATTAATGTGCCCTCCGTTCCTGCGTGAGTGTCCTTTTGTTTCAATGTGGTCACACGACAACGATAAACCAAAACTACCTGCCGGTCGCTCCAGAACATGTCTCCTGTGCCTCCAACATGACGACATTCAATGGGTCACTGTTATCAGCGCGTTGCTGGTCAATGTCAAGCAATGTTCTGGCGAACGATGCACCGGATATTCCGGACCCAATAATAACTATGAGATGGCACACAAGTGAGCGAGGATGCAGGGACATTCCAGGACACACTCACCAACATCTGCATGAGTAGGGAAGTCATCACTAGAGACATGGGTAGCTATAGAAGATGGCGGAAAGGTCCAGAATGACTGCGTTGGCTCTTGGATTGGGAATGTAGTGCGTGAACTTGTGCTTTGGGAGCGTGAAAAACTGTTGCCCATAGTCTAGATGGTTCAAGAGAAACAGCACGCAGTAACCGAACAGATCATTCCACTGGGGTGGATATGGGGCTTCGAGCTACCCAATTGGGGTGTGTCTGCAGCCACGCTGTATTGGATCCGGGGTCTATGGGTAAATTTGGCCTGTTCAGCGCTGGAAAGTCAGATATTAAGTAGGGAAGAGAAGGGACGAAAGTCCGACTCGCTATCGCGCTAGCGTGTGATAGCATGGGCTGTCGGCCACTATCTGTCCAAATATACCATATGATTTCATACACACAAATAGAAACACATGAGGGCCGAATTTGTATTGATCAAGACGTTTCGTGGAAAACCTGAATGAGCTCCTTCTGAAACCGAGCGAGATATGTTACCAGCTCCTCTTCAGGGAGTGTGGAATAGTCCAGTGCTTGCGTGAGTTGCGACCGGAGCTGCCAGCGACACACGGGCGCCAATGATCGGTTAATAAATCGGAGATGACTCGGAGGTAAAACCCACCCTTACGACAGCCCGGCGGCGCGTTGCCATTATGGTCGTTTGGCTTTCTTCTTCCCCTCGCGCATGTATGTCTGCAAGGGCATTTGCTACTCTCTTACCTTCTTCTATGACACCGCTAGGCAGATCAGCAAGTCGAGCAAGGTCGAGGCCTATCAAATAGTTAATAACTCTTGGTCGTCTTCGTTGGGGGACGAAAGCTAACCATAGTGATTCAGGCCTTCCGGAAGACCGTCCATTATCCTGCACCAAATAAGACATGATACATGAAGGCATGAAGATCGTTACCTACTTGTACTTGAATACCATACCCATGCTGGACGCAGATTTGCGCGTACGCTGACAAGAGTATCCCCCATAATGACAGGTTGAGATATGAGAGTTACTCACCTGCACAGAGAGATGAAGACTAAAGAAGACAATAAGCGATTCGTTCATATCCAAAACTATTTTTTACTTCACGACAGAAGGCTGTCTGGAGAGTGTTGTCGACAACTCGTGGAAATGGCTAATGGGATGCGTGAAACCACAATGACATTTAAACCTCAAGAAAGGAAGAACAAACGTCGCGAACAATACAAAGCACTAGTGCGAGGAGTCAGCATAGTCGGATACCAACTCTACGCTTACTTTAATCTTGATGAGTTCTTCAGCGATGGCGTGCGCAATTCCGACACCCTCGCAAGGTGACGTGCCACGGCCTAACTCGTCCACTAGGACAAGTGTTTTGGGCGTCGCGAGGCCTACTCCAGGGGATGAGTCCGAATTCGGAAGTAATAATAACAACGGCAACTTTCCTAATATCATCGCGGAGGATGTCATTTCGTTTGCAAATGTGCTCAGATTTTTCTCCATGTCATCGTCGTTGGACAAACGGGATAAAAGCGAGTCGTGTATGCTGAGAGTGCGAACGGGCTGTCATGGTGCTCTACGTGTCCTTGAATCCGATAACTCACCGGAAACTTGCATAGTCTGCGGAGACGAAGCAGCCACACATTGCCATGATCACCAAGAGACCTGTTTGACGAAGATAGGTACTCTTTCCTGGATACACGTGAGGAAGCTATACAAATTTCTGTCGTCGATTGTTGCATACCAGACATACTGGGAGTTAAAAAACTAAGTTATTCTCAAGAAAAGGAAGAAAGCCTCACTTTGGGCCTTGGATAATTTGGAAGTGGGATGCGTCACAACAGTAGACGTCATTCGCAACTAATGTCCCAGCAGATTGCACAGTTTCCAGGACTGGGTGCCGACCCGACTTGACCGCAAGAGTGCCTGTAAACTCTGGGCGTACTGCGGAGCCACACAACTCAGCCTGCCTATATAACTTGCGACATAACTGTCATAATCACCATAGTTTCTCACTGAAACGAAGATCGACATTGCTTCACGAGCTACGAGTCGACACTCACTGATAGAAGCATGTGAAAACGACCAAAGAAGATCAACCAAGGCCACCTGTCCGAGTGAGAATTTATTGTGGGACAATAAAAAGTGTATTCACCGCTTCAGATGCAGTATAAAGAGCACCAGAGTGCGACAATACTTCAACTACCAACTCTTGAATGATCCTAATGGTGACGTTAGATGCTTCCATGTATGCACGATTAGCCATACGCCTACTTGTGGCTGAGAATCAGGGTCTCGTCCAGCGCATCCTTCATCCGTGCATTCAACTTCTTCTACGAATTGTTAGCGTTACAGTGACCCTCAGAGCACAGCAAATCACGCACCAATTCCATGCTTGAGAATATCACTCTTCCTTTCTGGGTCGAAACGTTCAAAAACCCCTTCGGAAGCTCACCCTCCACCTCGTCCTTCTTTAGGGCGAAGACGAATCCACTTTCTTGGTAGACCAATGTGATCGGTAACCCATGCTTCTCGGACAGTGCGCTGTTCAACTGGTATATATCGCCGACGTTTTCTTTGAAGGTTTCTCGCGCCACGTCGAGGAGACGGTTACGGTTGGCCTGGAATAAGGGTGGTTAGGGTTCGTCAAAGCCAATAGTGGGACACCTCACCTTCACCGCATACACCCTGGCATTGACAGCGGCCAGGCCACCCTAGATGAAAATGCCAAGTCAGGACCAGGCCGCATTCCACACAATCCAAACCTTGGGAGTGCCAACTGCATCATTCAAATTATCTGAAATAACGTCGGATATAAGCGCAAGTCGGTTGTCCGAGATCATCTGAAGGGTCTATGCAGCAAAAATGAAGTTGGAATAAGCCGGCTTGACGTACCTCATGTATGATTTGTAAGAGTTGCGAATTGCTATTTGCCAATGCTTTCCGAAGGAGAGGCAGGTTTCGAATGATACTCTGCAGAGAAAGCATCTGGGAAACCCGTGTAAATGCGGACTTGGGGGAATTGGATGGGCGAACTTCGAATGTTGCAAGCTAAAAACAATTGGGGTGTAAACGATTGCCGAACGTAGGGAATGGCACATCCAACCGATGATATCAACTTGTCAAAGTCCAGCTTGTTGAGAAACTTGAGTGCATTTCGTATTTGAGAAAACAGATCTTCATTCTGCACTAGCTCTGTAGGTCAAGTTAGGACGTGGATGCATATCAATAGGACATTGAAGTGCCTGCAACAACGTCGAGCCGGGCGTTGATAGCCTCGAGCCCTGAAAAGTGAAGATTTCATCGCCTAGATGATAGTCGCCGACATCAAAGTATAATTCAATACCTGTCAACGGCACCAAGATATTCGTGCGCAACAGGCGGGACGCCATCGCGGTGTACGTGTAGTTGAGCACTCTGATTCCATAAAAATTAACAACAAAATACTAGTCTGAATACATCTTACCCAAAAAGTGTGTGAGAAGACTTTTTGTGCATGACATTCTTGACGAGTTCGAGATTCCTCGCCGTCTCTGGGTCGATCAGCATCGTACCTTCGACGGATGCATAGCGTATGCGAAGGGATCCAGACGAAAACCGGGTGTTCAATCGGTTCTCAGAATACTTGAACAGCGCACACGCAGCAGACAGCGCGTAGTATCTGTCATGCCATCGATCGTCAATGCAGGGCATGAATCCAAGACGTATATATGCTGTACTTGTCTGACACGGAGACGAGGGTAGCAGCCCGCTCGTCGTTTTCGACGCATAGTTGGGTGATAAAGTCCATTCCTGCCACGAATCGTGTGACGAACGTGTTGGATAACATATGACGAAGCGCACCTGCACCGTCATTCCAATATTTTCTTGCTACCGGCTCGACAGGTATGTTGGGAAACTCCTCCATGATGAACTGGACCAATAGAGACGTGGTCGGTGGCTTCTTGGCCGCGGATGCCAAAGTTGCATCCGTGGCAGCGACGAACGTATCCGGGACAAGAACGAGCGAGGGGTAATGAATATGCATCTGATGCAGCGTCTTGACGTACGTCGTACAATCCGCGAGCTACAAATGGCAAGTTACAATGAACTCGGACGGCCGCGAAGAGACGGGGTTTGGAAAGACGAAACTAGGGCCTCACCTGGACAAGCATGACGCGTCCCGTGTCCTTATCCATGGCGGCGATGCCCACTTCGTGCGCAACTCCGCGACTTTCGAGGAGAGCGATCACATAGCTACCTTCGTGTCTTGTTGACGCAGCGGTCTGGGGGCGAGCAGTACCTGGACGCGTCATTACGGAGAGTGACTGGCCAGTCCAGGGACGTGTCGAGTTGGTAGGGCGCGATTGCCTTGAGCCTAAACGACATGATGGTGTCGAAGACATGTCTACGGTGTAGAACAAGACAGGCTAGCAGTTATAATGGCTTGAACTGAGACAAGTCCCAGTTCACCGATCGTAGAGGAAGTTGTCGGCGTCAATAGCCAATCACACACCCACAACTATTCGGATCGAAGCTCGTATACTGAAAACCGCGTGCTTATTCTACATGACATTGCTAGACATGAAAAAAAGAGGGGAGGGATGGCGCAAAACATAGAAAATCAAGGTTCACGAGACAAGGCGAAATTAGTAGGCGCTAGATACCATGACATTCGAACGTCAATCGCAGCAATGACCGACGGCCGCATGAACACAGCGAGCCAGCACTCGACAATAAACCAACAATATGTTGAGTGCAGGGAACTTACTCCCACGATGGCGATGTACTGTAGGAATGAGAGCGAGCAGTAGATCCATTTTGAGCGGGGCTCGAAGGCGACCATTGTGGTGATGTTGGGCTGTATGCTGGAGATGCCGGCGCTGAGGGAGGTGACCGTCAGTAGTCCAAGCCCCCGTGCAATCAAATACTCACAGTACGCTGGAGCTAGTGGCACACGTGGATTAGTAAAAGAGAGGATAGAACACGAGAAGACACTCACAAGCAGGGGAATATGTAGGGGAAGTAGGGGCTACAAGAGGTGTGGGTAGGTGTAACAGGCGAAGAGGCGAGAGCTTACAATATTTGGGTGATGAGGGCGATGTCGGGGAGGTGGGTGAGTACTTTGGTGAGGAGGGCGACATGTGAGCTGGGGCTGTCAAGTACGTCAGTGTCGGAATCCAACGAGTGATAAAGGGACGTACAGGCTACAATGACAGCAAGGCGGGGTTAGACTTGTCAGCAACACACAATAACGGAAGGGCAGAGTGTGCATACTTGGCGAATCTAAATACTCGTCAGCGAAAGTACGAGACTGACGAAATAAACACTTACACCTCGGGGACGCGGGGCTGAATGATGGACTGGTCGGAGAGTACCGCGGCGACGTGGGGCTGAATGATGGCGATTGGGGACTATACCTGGGCGACGTGGGCGAGAACGACGGCGACGTTGGTGAATATCTCGGACTCGTGGGAGAGTATCCCGGTGATGTAAGGTTGAGCGAGGGAGATGTCGGCGAGTACGTCGGCGACGTAGGTGCTCTGCCTCGGTCATAGAACGGCGACGTTGCGTACGGCGATGTTCCAAAGGGTGACGTGGCACCACCAAATGGCGACTGGGGAACGTAAGGAGATGTCGGGGAGTACGCATTTGGAGAGCTGGGACTATAACCAGGTCCAGCGGGAGACATCCCACCTGCCCCGAGCGGACTTTGCCCGTACCCAAGGAACGAGAAACTTGCAGCGTCTTCGCCACCTTGGACAGCGAGGGGCGAGAATGCGGCCGACTCGCCTTTGAACCCCGTCTCGGACCATGCAGGGGAATTGGTGTCGTATGGCGTCATGGCCACTTGTCCTGGTGTTATTCCACCGTCTGCGTGGGCTGCGAGCATGTTTTGGACCGGGAGGCGGTGATCGACGATGGCGTCCTTGAGCATGTCGATGTCCAGCGCAACATCGAAAGCGCCAGTTCCCATTGGTGCCAATTGCCCAAACATCACGTTCTCCGCAATGCCATGACAGTCGTCCTTCTCTCCTACGGCGGCAGCTTCCATCAAAATTTCCACCGTCTCCTCGAACGAGCAGCGCATGAGAGCACCAGTATCAGCACGGTTAATACCATGCCGAGTAATAGCCATCAGCGTGCCACGATGCGTCATGAGGTCGCAGAGTAGCGCAAGATGTCTGTAATTGACGTACGAACCGTCAAACTCAATGACACCACGCAACTCCCTCATGATCGCGGCACGAGCGGCCTCGATTCCCAACACGTTGAAAACTTCCACGCAGCTGTTCGAGTACGTCCGCGTAAAGTCGACGCCCTCGACGCACATGACCGTCCTGAGGTTGATACCGTCCGTCTCCAGCATCCACTCCTTTTTCGTCTTGATGCCTCCCTCTTCGCTTTGGAATACCTTGTCGTGCTCCTGCAAGAAGACGCGGCGAATACTGGGTACTCCACGAAGATTGACGGAGTTGAGCATCGTGTTCTCCAGCTGACGAAGGAATATATCTTCTTCAATGGACCCCATTCCATCCTCGTCCTTGTCTGCCCCACCGAGGACGCGACAACGGATGATGAGCTTCTCGGAGTTGTCTTCGCTCCAGATGACAAACAAATCTGTCTTGAAACTCTCCGCGATCCGACCGGCCACGTATGCCATCGTCAATTTTCTGTCGATCATTCGTGCACGGTCGAGCACCAACCGGAGAAGCCATGGGGACTGGAGATGCAGTTTTGACTCGATCTCCTCATCCGGAATTGCAAAGAATGACTCCACGAAGACGGAATCTTCCTCGATGATGGTTGACGTAGGATCTGGATCGTACCAAATTTCGACAGCAGAGGTGACGGTACGCAGCGACGTATATGCCAACTCTTGTTCGACGTTCTTCGCCAGCGTACTACTCTCCGCGAGTTCCGGCGCGAGATAAACCGAGAGCGAGGGCGTCTTGATGTTGGTGGCAACGTTGATGATCTCTTTAAGACGTGGCACACCGAGAGTGACGTTCTTGCTGGAAACACCAGCATAGTGGAAAGTGTTCAACGTCATCTGCGTGGCCGGTTCACCGATAGACTGCGCAGCAAGGGTACCGCACATCTCGCCAGGGTTCACGAGTGATTGGTTGAACTTCGCTTCGATTTCTCCTAGAACCCATTCAAATGCCTCCCGATTTAGGTGGTATTGCTCCAGAACGCGTCGCGCAGCTAACGTAGCACGCACGTGCATGCGGAAGGTGAGCGAGGAATTGGATTGCACCTCGTGGCCCAACTGGTCGTCTCCAGGGATAGTGAGGAGTCGTTCTGTAAGCTGGTGGACGGCATCGACGATGTATGTGGGTTCCAGATCACTGGGTTTTCGCCGATCGATGTGGAAGATCTGAGTGGCGTTTTGGATGATACGCTGTAGGTTGACAGGAAGGTAATGAGGTGTGAGACCGTCCGAGCGGGGGAAAATGAATGATCGCAAGAGTCGACGGTCTTCGACGAGCCGACCATATTCTTCGTCCAGTTTCGCTTGCAATTCCAACGAGCTGTCATCGATGCCGATCTGCAATACACCTGGCAAAAAACCTCCTTCCTTATCCGTCACGTCCACGCGGTAGTTGTGCTCGAATTCCCTGTCCGACATCCCAAACGTTTCGATCTTCTGTCGTTCAATGAACGCGCCGTCCATCCCGTCTTCGCCATAGATGAACTGTATGAGGTCCCCAAGAGAGTTCCGTACGGTCCCATCGTAGCAAACCATGACATCCTCCAACGCCTTGACAAGACGTCGTTGGATATAACCAGTCTCGGCTGTCTTGACGGCCGTATCGATCAATCCTTCTCGACCGGCCATGGCGTGGAAGAAGAACTCTTGAGGCGTCAACCCTCTCAAGTAAGAGTTTTCCACAAACCCTCGGGCTTCGGGGCTAAAGTCGTCCTTGGTAAAGTGCGGCAGCGTTCGATGGCGGAATCCGAACGGTATACGTCGCCCCTCCACACTCTGCTGCCCCACACAGACCGACATCTGAGAGATGTTGATGTAGGAACCCTTCGAACCGGCCGTGACCATCTGCTTGACGTTGTTGTCTTCTTTCAGATTCTTTTGGGCGTATTGACCAGAGTCATCACGAGCGCGGTTCAACTCTCGCTCGACCTTGCTCTCGAATGACTCTCGAATGGTCATCCCCGGCATGGGCTTGAGACGGTCATGGTAAGCGTCGTCAATGATCTCCGCGACCTGCTGCTTCTTCTCTCCGATACGTTGGGTGATAAAACTCATGACCTTGGGTCCCGCGATTGTGTCACCGATGCCGATACTAAAGCCGTTGTGGAATAGCCAAAAGTTGACGACCATTTGAATCCCCGTGAATACTGTGCGTGTGGCCTCTGGACCCTTTTCGCGGAAGACGACGTGAATAAGACCACCTTGCGTTGCGCCAACGGTCTTCTTGTCTACGATTCCGAAGAGAATTTCACCATTATCGATCATCATGCCGTCGTCGAAGACAGGATTCGAGGACTTTGGATCAGGTGCGCGATGAATGTTGATACCTCGAGGGATAACCATGCTGAGAACTTGTTTCCCAGTCCAAAGTGGTTTCGGCTTGATGATCGCAGGAGTGGGGACGCTGCCATCCCAATCAGGAAGCCAAAGCAAGATATTTTGGACATGGTTCCAATCCAAGAACGTGTCCCGCAGGGTGAATTTTCGGATACCGCACAGCGTATCCTGCACAATACCCATAACAGGTTTGTTCGCCTGTGGCGATATGATCTGCAGAAACGTCGCACCAAACTCCAAGGCGGTTGCTAAAGATGGCTCACCTGCCGTGGTACCCACGCAATCTGGCTCAACTCGGCACGGGTTTCTTCCGACTGGGGTATGCTACATCCATTGAGTCGAAGCAGATAAACAATGAAACCAGGTGGACGTACTGCATGTTCATTTCGTCGCCGTCAAAATCGGCATTGTAAGGTGGTGTAACAGATAAATTTAAGCGGAACGCTGCAGATTCCATTTGCCAGTTAAACCACATCCGGCAACTGGAAAAACTGGAAACGCACTAGAATACGGCATCAACTTCACTCGGTGGCTCATCATACTCATTTTATGCAGACTGGGTTGTCGATTGAAAAGAACGAAACTAAATGTTTCACGAAGTTAACCCACTATAGCTCGCGCTATCGAATTAACATGACTTACTCTCCATCTTTGAGATGTCTCTCGACAATCCATCCATACTGCAGGAAGGCATCTGCACGTTTGTTGTATCGCAAGTCTATACGTTCACCAGTATCCCGAACAACATATCTTGCTCCAGGATATGTTGAAGGACCATTTCGTACAAGTTCCTGGAGGTAAGCGATGTTGTACGGCGTCACTGAAGAGTATCAGTCTATTTCTGATATTACCGCGCGAGTATATCTTTGCCTACCTCGTTCAGGATACGTCAAATTCATAGCGATACTTCGCGGAACACCAACTTCATCCAACTCCAGATTTGGGTCACCGGTAATGACGGTCCGTGCAGAAAAGTCCACACGCTTGCCCATCAAGTTGCCACGGAGACGGCCTTCTTTTCCTTTCAAACGGGCGCGAATGGCTTTCACCGGACGGCCACTCTTCTGCAAGGCTTGTGGAATGCCAGCTATATCGTTGTCCATGTACGTCGCAACGTGGAACTGTCATCAAGAAACAATCGCATAGCTACGTCAGCAAGGGTAAGTGAAATATACCGCTCAATCGGTTCACCTGTAGCAACTGCTCAAACTCCGTGATAACGTGCGCAGGTGCTCCCTCCTGTTCACATCGTCGAACGTTTGCAGAAGCCTTGATAATATCTCCGAGTTTGTAGGTCAAGTCGTCTTCGCTCCTCATTGCACCTCCATCCACTGCTATACTCGGGCGAACGGGGGGCGGGGGGACGGGCATCACGGTCAAAATCATCCACTCGGGCCGTGCATACTCGTCCGAGAGCCCAATCAAGTGCAAATCCGAATCAGACATCTTTTTGAAGGTCGTGTAGACTTCGGAAGGCGTGAAGAGCCTCTTATCTGGTTGCATAGACTTGATGTCCTATACACAGGTTTACCAAGGTAAGTCTTCAACGCATTGCATTGCTGTACGAACCTCGTCTTCATCCTTGGGTCGCTTATACTGAACGAATAGCTTGAGGCCCTCCTTTCGGATCGTGGGTTGTATATGGCCACAACCACCGTGCCCTTTCTTAGGCTCATCGACGTCCCCTTCAGCCCCTTCTTCTTTAGGTTCATCAGTCTCGCAAGTCATTTTCGTCTTGCAATGTGCCCAGACAACGGCCATCCGGGCTTTGGGATCGCGAACATGTCGTATTTTATCGGCAAAATTGGGGTCCGACTGATCAACGCACATCATATTGGAGTAGCAGCGAACGAAAATGGCAAGGATGGGGATAAACACGTCAGTAATCATGCTCAAAAGCAAAGTGCGGCGTGCGCAAAAAAGTCACTACTACGACAAAAAGCGTCACAAGGAGGCAGCGGACAAGCATAACATTGACGGTATGCTAGGCCACAGAATGCAACTCTCACATCTGCGTCACAGGCAAGAGAGCGGCATAGGAATCGGGAACCGTAAGGGGTGCCGTCAGCACACCGATAGCGGTTACCGTTTCATTCTCGCACTCCTCGTTCAGCGCCCCATTTCACCGCGCACCTCGTGTCCAACCAACACTGGGCGCTTGCAATGGCTCACGCGGCGATCAAGCGACCGAAAACGCGCGTTAGCCACGCCACAGCAGGCCAAACGCCTCGAAAGCTCGAGGGACTGCCGCGGTGCGGGCTTGGGGTTCTCCAGTGGATTATGGAGAGAGCCCCCAGAAAATTGGGAGGTGGGGTGCGAAACGAGTTGAGTTAAAC
This sequence comes from Xanthoconium separans, assembly GCA_038089695.1. Taxonomy (NCBI): domain Eukaryota; kingdom Fungi; phylum Basidiomycota; class Agaricomycetes; order Boletales; family Boletaceae; genus Xanthoconium; species Xanthoconium separans. The sequence goes on along the minus strand of JBBPLG010000227.1, from coordinate 6,993 downwards.
GCGACTCACGATATCGGCTTTAACCTTCCCACAATTTACACATATAGACTCGAGAATCTTTTTCACTTTGACAATGAAACCTTTACGGAACATGTGATGTAAAATCGTTGAATGTTTGGGACACGGACGAGACGAACCTGGATGGAAGACTGGCCTGGCCAGTTCTATATGGCCAAAGTGGCCAGGACACTCTGACATGCCCTCACCGCAGGTTTGGCATTTAAAGTTTCTGTCGATGGTACCCATGCGGGGATCCATCAAGCCACCGAGCTTTGGCTTGTGGGTGGTTTCATCCATAACTTCCGGATGCTCAATCTTGGCGACAGAGTAGGCTTTCTGTGAAATAGGAGAGCAATCAGCAATCAGGGGGAACGGAATATAAAAGGGCTCGTACAATTTCCTCTGGAGAAAGGATGCCAAATTGAACCTCCTTTACCTTGCGGATGGGGGCGGCAGAGAACGCAAACTGGTGACCGAGCATGGCTAGGAGTGGTAGTGGGAATGCGCGTCTGTATCAAGCAAAAGGCGAGTGTGCAGTAAATGAGAGAAAAGAAGGTCCAAGACGTGAATTAACGCGAATCGGGAGTCGTGATGGGCTTTGCAAAAGGAAACGTCGAAGAAAGTGCGACTTTTTGGGCACGGTTGTAGTGGTCGAAAAGGCAGAAAAAGACGGGCAAAACTGCGGAAAAACGGGTGAACGAGATTCCTGTAGTGCCGGTAGCTCGAATGTACGCCTTGTAGTAGTTGTCGGGTTGCACGACGGGGCGCGGTGTTGACCCGGGCTCGAGCGACGATGGTCGTTTGGGAACAACCTGTGAATGAGTCGCACGTTCCAACTCCGACTCATTCACGAGTCTGCCGGCTCCGAGTCAAAACAACCCTCACGTGAGTCGGCTTGATCGGCATGACTGCGGAATATGCGTCGGAGATTGAATGTCGGAGCTACGTGGACGACGGCACAGCAGTGGCTGTGTTACAAAGCCATCGACGATGACATCGCTGACAAGCTGGCTTTGGGGAACGTCGCAGATCGACGAAGCCGTCGGTGAGCACTGTCCTCCTCGTCGCCGACGACGTCGAGCGCTGATTTTTTCTTACAGACAAGGCGACCTCCGAACTCATTCCAGCCGGCACCGAGGACGTCGCGCTCAACCTCGAAATATGCGACCAGATCCGTTCAAAGTCGGCCCCAGCCAAGGACGCCATGCGCGCTCTCAAGCGCCGTCTCAACCACAAGAACCCGAACGTACAGCTCCTCGCTCTCGGCGTACGTCTCTCTCTCGCTGCTGAACACATGTTCTCAACCGAATCCCGCAGCTCACTGACATATGCGTCAAGAACGGGGGTGATCACTTTTTGACTGAAATTGCTTCTAGAGAATTCATCGACAACCTCGTCTCCATCCTCAAGATCCCCGGTCTGAACCATGCTGTCAAGTCCGACATACTCAAGCACATCCAGAATTGGGGCCTCGCGTTCGAAGGAAAGCCGTCTTTGACTTACGTGGGTCAAACTTACAAGACACTCAAGACTGAAGGTATGCTCACCGCTCGTCATCATTTGTGTGGACTCAGGGCTTCCAGGGTTCGAGTTTCCTCCCAAGGACCCCGCCCTCGCCAACTCTGCCATGGTGGACACCTCGACCGCACCAGAATGGATTGACTCCGATGTATGTCTCCGTTGTCGAACCCCCTTCACCTTCACGAATCGGAAACACCACTGTCGCAACTGTGGTCAAGTTTTCGACCACCAGTGCTCATCCAAGACCATCCCTTTGCCCCATTTTGGTATCACGCAGCCCGTCAGAGTTTGCGATAGCTGTCATTCCAAACTTCTACGCAAGACCGAGCGGATGTACGTGTAAAACACCAATCTTTGGTATCCAATTTACGAGTCTGTGCAGCGACAAAGGTCATCGGAATGCTGCGAGCATGCACAGCCCCCGAAACAACAATCCCCGGGACCTCTTCGATGCTGAGCTCCAACGTGCGATCCAACTCTCCCTCCAGGAGGTCGGCGCGTCCTCTGCGTCCACCAAACATCCAGGATATGTTCCTTACCAATCGCAACCATATTCCCAGACCACAGAACCCCCCGCTGTCGACCGTACCACCTACCCTGAAAGACGAAAGTCGGCACCACCGCGAACCACAATTGTTGACGAAGAAGACGATCCAGATTTAAGAGCTGCCATCGAAGCAAGTTTAAAGGAGGTAAACATGCCAAAGCCCAGTGTACCCACGGAAAGGGCATCCACCGACGACGTGGGCTACCCTTCCTCCTATCCGCTAAACGTCACTCCTACGCCGTCTGTGCCCAAGATCCCGACCTATGATCTTGAGCCTCTCGAATCGGATGTCATCCTCACGTTCAGCCAGACCATCGAACAGGTACAATCCCAGGGTGGTAAAGACATGTCGCGGTATCCGGCCGTCAGCGAACTATTTGACAAGGCGAACGGGCTAAGACCGAAACTCGCGATGAGTTTGGACGATACGGGGAGAAAAGAGCGTGAGTACCTGCTCCATTCCACGTTGACTAGTTCACCTAACTTCTCTCGCGGCAGAAATGTTATCCGAGATGCACGAAAAATTGTCCCAGGCGGTGAAACTCTATGATAAGCTGCTCACTGATCAGATTTCTCACCCGGCTTGGCGTCGCACTACATCTCAAGATCCCAGTCACGCGTCGACATTGCCTACTGGACCAACGTATACCCCGAGTAGTCTGGCCCAGGCTCAAGGTCCAAACGAATACAACCAATGGGTCCCTTCGTCTCAAGTCCCGCAGTCGCCAGTTGCACCAACTTCCTTCCAGGCAACATATGCCCCACCCCCACCGCCGGTGTCGAGCATATCCGGGCCCTCCTACTCCCATCCTTCATATAACCTGTCTACAGTTGAGCGAGAACCACAGCACCAAATCACATCACCGCCCGTGCCACCTGTGTCCTCGCCGCCTCTGCAACCCCAGTTTCACAGTGCGCAAGCTACGCAGGGTTATCAACCCGCATCCATCTTGCAGGCAGTCTCCTCGACACCCCACGGGGACAACCTGGGTGTCGTAAATGTCCAAGGACAGGGACTTGGAATGAAGAGTACACTACCTTCCCTCGAGTCTTATCCGCAGCCCATCACACAACCCACGCTGACCCCATCAGCTCCTGCCCTTTCTTCCCCCGTTCCTCCTGCCACCGCGTCTCCGGGCAGAAGCACCGTTGCGCGCTCTCACACGATATCGACTCGCCCATCCATCGCTTCGCCACCTCCGCCTCAGTCACATCCTTCGCTCTCACGCTCAACCACGGTATCATACGCGCCACCTAGCCAGACACGCCCACAATCTTTCCTGCGCACGCAGCCTGTACACGGTCCGCAACAGCCGTTGCATCCGGTTTCGGCTCAGCTTCCGCCGAATCCGTCTCTTCCTGCCTTCCCCGCCGTCCCGACGAGTGTGCCGCAAGGCTTTGACCTGTACGCGCCGTCCGTGCCGTCAGCACCTCCACAGGAGCGACGAGAGGAAATGTTGATCGAGCTGTAGTCTCTTATTCGGTAGGATGTTTGGCATTACACGAAACTAGTAATTATGAGCAATGCTACAATGGTGTACTTTGAACGGTTTTCTTATAACTAACATGTGCGAATACCTGGGATAGGACCTCAAGCTACAGTTCATCATGATATCTAGTGCTACATATGAACAAGGTCCCAAAGTTTCTTTGAGTTGCCACACACCTACTCACTGAACGTATCGCATGTTGAAAGGAATCGCTGCACTGCGATACTCGGAGCATTCCAAGCACGGTCGTTCGAACTTCAGGTCCGTGGACTCCCATTCCCCATGCGATCTGTGGCTTTCGATAATGGTCACGCCTGAAGACTTGCAAACTCGGAGCAAGTTTTGAGGATTGTATTTCCCGCCCTCAACTTTCCAGGCTTTACTATGACGCTGGATCTCGCTGTCCCCAACCCACTTCCAGCACGCCATCAAGTTCTTCAGCGACAGGTGCGACCACGTCAGAGCACTACTGGCACCAGAGAGCATTGCTTGAACTTGCTCTTGCCAAAGTCCCGATTCAGTTTGTTTGGTCGTATTAGATTCAAAAGGCCTAGCCTTCCTTTTCTGGCAGTGGTTGGGTCGGCGACGAGTCACTAACTTCGAAGTCCGAGTCATGTCCCGCATTCTTTGGTTGCCCAATCTCAAATCTCGGAATGTATTTGTCACGTCACAGCGGAATTTGGGCCCCTCTTCAACCCTCAATTTCGGTGGCTTGTCTCTCGTGCTTTGTGTTCGCAGTCCTCGAGACGTCATCTGGATGCGAATGGTAAGCCTTTTGTCTTCGGATAGCCTATATTTCTAGCTAGATCACATATACTGCCGCATGTCAGGTCTCCAAACCATTCCGTGACGTCACCCACCATCGCGCGATGTTTACAGAAATGCGCAGCGGCCCCGTTCGCCGGACCCTTTCCTTCACAATCGATCCAGAGTCCCGGGCACACTTTCATCCAGTCAGAATGGTTTAGCACAGTCATGGAACAACCCAATCCGCGGAAGACATTTCCAGTTTCGGGATTCAAAAACGAGCACCGAGGGTATAATTTCACTGTTTACGGCAGGTGGCTCATTGGCTGCGATTAAGTATAACCACTATTTCGAGATCCTGGCGTGCGATCTTTATCCCAACCAGGTTCTCACCCCTGCAAGGTTTTGGCGGAATTGCAGTCAAATCTCTACGAACATCGAGCGCATGTCCAGTAAGATTCCCCAGGTTTGTCCATGTCATGTCTACAACAGAACCTGTATTGTCCGTGTTATCCTTTGTGATCAGTGTTGTCCCTCATTCGTCTTACAGGCAGCTTGCCGAGTTATGTGTGCATAGCGATTCTATCACACCGTCACTTGGATATTCCTATGGATTGTGTTGACGAACACACACGCCATTGCTCTCTTCCTCTTCGCAGAACAATTTGCGCCGTCAACTCTCGTGTGTCGCTACTGATTCGCGGGTCCATGATGACCCATCGGTATTCTCTAGCTCCCAAATGAAGAACTCCGATAAGTACCTGAAAGTGAGAACTGCCCCCTGCCACGTGCGTGGTGTGAGAGGGAGAGTATTGCACGTTTATGGGGGTTCAATTAACGAGTAGTTATTTTTGCACTTAGGGTTGGCAACAATATGGGCTAGAAGAGTGTTTTTGCAAGGTTCTTGATATAAAATTAAATTACTATATGTGACTGGGAGGAAGTCGGTAGCGACGTACAGCGCCCGATTCCATGGCTGTTTTTGCAAGTTTGCAAGCAAACGCAGACCACACGAAAGCTGTTTCATTTACCATCACTTTCTTCCACAGCTCCGAGTCGGCGCTCGCGTTGCTGCCCGGAATATGCATTTACTTGGCTTATTATTTCATCCTCACCGAACGCTCACTTGGAAATGTGAAGATGTAAGATCATTCAGTTAATTCTTCCCCCACCCACTGTCATATGTCCCGGGCCGACATAGAGCGAGAATATCCAGGGGCCCATCTCCGATCAAAAAGCGCGGCTGCAGCACCTCCGGAAAGTATACGGATGGGTTGTGATTCCAACTCCGACGTGTCTCATTTGGAAGCGGAGCAACACGCTGCGCTCAAGTGAGAAACGACTGAGCTATTATTGCTTGACCACGGAAACATGCGAAGGCACAGGGGATATCAGTACTAGTGGTGTGGCTTTTCCCTTGGCTGTCTTCCTCATCTTATCCCTGATGACCCCGTCGCTGAGACGGACTGGTGCGTACTCATAAGCTGCGCTTACCTCTGTTGTCATTGACTAGATATACAAGAGTGTTCTTCTTCCGTCAGGATCAACGTTGGTCGCTTTCTGAATGCGCTCGCATTTTCGCCAAACGGCAAGTATCTCGTCAGCGGCGGTACCGAAGGAGTTCAAGTATGGCGAGTTGCAGACGGCCAATCGATGGCAACCATGCTTGCACCGTACGTCCGTTGTGTCTCCGTCTCAAGGAATAACAAATGCATCGCCGCGGGGACCTATTCCGGCGAGTTATTTGTGTGGGACGCGCAGACGTACCGAAAAATCTTGTCGCGCGAGGGTCTCAGCGAAGTCCACGGGGTTGATTTTTCCCCTGACTCGACTCGACTTGTCGCCGTGTCCGCCAATGGCACGGCTTCCGTATGGGATATCGCGACGAGTGCAAACCGAGCGACAATCTACCATGATGGCGTGTTGGGAGCGAAGTACTCCCCGCATGGTGATCGACTTGCAACAGCCAGCCCCAGTTGTGTTCGCCTCTACGACACAAAAAATCGTCACTTGCTGGTGGAGCACCGAATCAAAGCCACCGGGTTGTTTAACAGTGGTCTCCTCTGGTCGAACACGCACCTCTTTCTTGTGTCAGAGGGTAAAATCAAGCAAATCGAAGTATCCACTGGGTCGGTCGTCTCCGAATGGCTGGTTCCCGGAGAGGACAATTTCGGACGTATTGCCCTACCAACGCACGGGGAGTTCATTGCCCACTGTACAAGCCGTACCCTCATGTTTTGGAACGCATCGACACACGCACAACTTGGTCGCATTCAACACAATCGCGACATATGTTCATTTGCGCTCTCACCAGATGACCGGCTTCTCGCGATCGGTGAAAAAAATGGCGAAATCTCCATTAAATGTCTATCTTGCATTACTGTACGTGTTGTGCACCGTTGGACTGCGCTATATCTGAACTGTATCAGGAACCGGCCATTCAGATTGACGACGTTGCCCTTGATTTGTGGAAGCACGGTCGACTCGAGCGTGCAGAAGAGTTACTGACTGCATCGATCCTCGAGTCACGAGATTCGAGCCATTCTGTGCTCGCTGGTCGAGCTCTCCTCCGAGCACACCTGCCAGATCAATGGGATACTGCTATTACTGATGCCGAGCAGGTAATTTTGGTTCACTCTCCTGCTTCTTTGTTCTAATTGTTTATATCAAGTCCATCAAAATCCAGCC